>JAFREE010000124.1:0-74962 GCA_019400425.1 Hymenochaete sp. R1
GTAATAAGTCGGACCCATTTATGGAAATATCTCTTGCCGAGATCGGCTAAGCCGGAAATTTTGCGAACTAGCTCACGTTTAGCTCTTGATTTTTGCTTTTTGCAAAGCCGACATAGTAGAATCTTGCTTTTGAATAAAACCCCTCGCTGATCACCATACCTTACTGTTGAATCAAAGGCCAAGGATTCAAAGCAGGGATGATCTTAGCGCAGACTTTCGTCGTCATAGTTCCAACCGGGTGGCTAGAGGGCAAAACGCGCTGACTCAATGTAATTTGATAAATTGGTTTCGAAAAATTTGGGGGAAAACCCCTGTCGATCACTTTCACGTAATTCACTTCCTAAAAAAGGACTCTGGCACTTCCCAGTCCTCGTTCATGACGTCCTGCAACCCAATGAACCACTGGTATTACTTCGCAGCAACTTTACTGAGTGTGATCAATATTGACGATCGAGTCGCTCGACGTCGAAAAAGTCACGTAGCCTTTTAGCTTGGTTTCGCAAGCAACACGAAAACAAGCAAGCGACTCCCTTCTCATCTTCATCCGTACCCTCCGTCCCAGGTTCGGGTTCGAAGCGTCGACCAATATCCGTCGCGTGTTCGACGAGTTGTAAGAACCCTTTTTCTCGTTACTCTGATGTTTAGTATTTACTATACGTCACACTCTATGAATTGTGGCATGAGACTGTCGAGCGCGATTTTGACTGAAAAAGTGAACATAGAGGAGAAAGGCGTTGATCTGATGCTGCCGTCTTCCTAGAAGGTCCCGTTACACGCAGTTTTGAAGTGCAACATCGCAATTATCGCGTTTTAGCCAATTCATACACTGATGCGTCATGTCATAAAGCATTCTAGAATAACTATGTTAATCTATCATTTTTCAGACGCTGCTTGCTCCCCAACGAACTTTCAGTCGATTCTCCACCTCCACCATCCGTTTTTTTTTCAATTGTGATGATGGTATTCTCCCTTTCTCTCTCCAGCTTATTTCCCCTCTTTCATTCACTTCCACTATCAACTTCTACTGCCTTTCGCATTTCCTTCGCGTTGTCGTCCGGCAAAACCGTATTCTCGAGCAGAAACCATCCGTATGCATCTTTGTATGGCTTTGATAATTTGAGATCATCATCACAGGAGTTCATGCGGATAGCGCTCTTCGATCTCTGATCGATGGGTGTTCTGTCCCATTTTTGAGCCGCAGCCATCCCAATTACCTCATAGGAACAGCCTGAGGTATCAACATATTTAGCTTCTGAGTTGAGATCCTCCAATAAGTCACGAAATGAAACGTTCTTCATTCATTTTTAGTATAGTGACACGGATCTGTCTTCAACTACTTCTCGAGAGCGCCGGGGAACCTAATCGTAGTATTGTATGACAAGGAATTCGGTAAATTTACCTTCTTTATCATCCTTCGTGAATAGTACAGCACCACTCGTTGGATCGAGGGCAACTTTCCCGGGCGCAATATGTGTAGCAAGGCTTCCACTTCCAAACGTGATAGGGCCTAGCGATTCGACAGGTGCGTGCTGGTATTCCTCTCTCGCGCTTCCCTTCTTCGACTTTCCAAAACACCTGAATTCAGCGTCGAAAAGGTGCTCGATCGAAAACGCTTGGTAGCGCGTCTTTCCGCTAGCTGTATTTACGCTCGCAAGCAATCCGCGCCCTCCGCGGCCCAGAGAATAGATATGTTCCTCGAGATACGAGTGTACGAGCGGTTGCGATAGAATAGACGTCCTTCGATCAAAAGCGAGCACCGCTACATCGCTACTGGCTTGCGTTACCGCGAATCGTTGATTAACGTCGGTCGGTCCGGAACCGCCAGCACCATCTAGGTGATACGGATAGTTGTTTCCGCGTAGAAAGAGGTCATTTCTCTTGAAGCGCAGTCTGTGGACACGAAACTCATAAACGACAAATCGAGAGCAGGGTATGGATGGGCCGAGTAAGGACGTTTGTGACGCTTTTGACAAAACGTGTGCGACAACGTTCAGTTTCGAGCAAGAATAGATTTCCTGTGGGCCTGCTTGAGAATAGTGCAGCGAAACCCTTGCGCGCGGGACCGTAAAGTGTAGCGGGAGCGAAACTATGACCTCTGACACGAACCGAAAAAGCTCATCCATTCGTTTTGAAGTTATGTTTAGGCCGCTGTTGGCATTGACAGAGGGGAAATGCAGGGAATTTTTATTCGGCCTAAAAGCCCTAGCGGCCCCTTCAAAGTCGAGAGCGCCAACGACCAGTTGATTGGGTTGGAGTTTGTACGAGTATATCAAGCTTTCGTCCGTATATACAAGTGATTCAATATGCGAATTTGACCAGAGAGGAGTGATTCTCTGATGAATGAATGAGAAATCTCAATGATATTGGTGTTTATGCAACGTACTGTCTGGAATCCCCAGTCTAACATTTTGTCAAGAAAGACGACTTTGTGATCATCTAATTGATTAATGATTGTATTCCCGCGCAATTGCATGCCTTTGTTCCCTTCACAAAAGAGCACACGTCTCCGAGAATGATCCATATGTCGCGTCCGCAAGTCTAGCGTCCATCTATCGTAGAAGCTAACAAGAAGAGTTAATACGAGGCTCGTAAGAAAGAAGGAAAGGAGGCACGTACTATCCAGATGCGTCTTCATTTTCATAACCCTTCAATACAATAGTCATTACGGATCTGCTATTGTCCGGCCGGGAATTAACTACCGCATCACAGTCGATGATTCTCTCATCCATGAAGCTCCCGAGTTGAGGATAGGTCCAGATACATTCAGACTTTGCGATATCCCACACCTGGATGTATCCGGTAGACCAAATAAGCGTCATATACCTCTCTCCAGAACCTCGTAGGAGTTTGATGTTATCAACACATTCATCCTGTCCACTCGTTCTGGTACTATTGGAAAGCCGACCGAAGAAACCGCCTACGTTCTTAAGCTCTATGGTTTGCGTCCGCGTTGCTTTCGGACCATTCTTCTGTAGCCAGTTCATTTGGCCTTTATGTGCCGATAGAACTACTGCACGTAGTCCCTCGGTTGGTATGTTATCAAGGTGAGTATCATCGTCAATGTTCGGAGTTGTGAATTCGCCGAGCTGATGGAAGAAGTACGTCCACAATGACCGAAGTCCATGAGAGAAGAGCTCTTTGAGACGTTTGCAAGTCTAAAAGGGAAGAAGACACCTATTAGATAAGTTATTCACCAAAATGCTAGCATCAAGGCCGCGTACACACCTGAGATAACGCAAGGACGTCTGGCGCACTGGAGTAGAAGGCGATCTTAATGATTACATCGTTGACAAGATTAGAGAAAGTCATAACTATCGTTGCCGCTGAGACGTACAAATCAAAGAAAAGAGGGAAGAGCGATGACTACAGTCTGAAGGAAAGTACGCATGGTCCCCGTGCGATTCAGCCGTTAGAGAATGACGAATGACATGGATGCCTGACTGGGCCGAGCGCAAGGAAGGAAAACGATCGACACTTAGGATTAGTAATCCTGCTAATGAATGCTAGTAGTACCCGTACCTTAAGCTTGTACCTGCTGTTGCTATCTAGCCGGCATGAGCTCTTTTAATACCCAACCATTCACAGCTGACTTCGGAGGACTCGCTGACTACTTTCATAAATACGCCACAGAGCCGAAGGTGTGGTGGCAATCTTCTCTTGTTGACCTCGAACAGGCAAATGATGCTAGCCCGTGTGACACAGCGAAGCATAGGATGAATAGTAGGAAATCATGTCCTCCGATACCCATTTGACGACAAAACGATCTCTTGGAAATACTAATCGCATCAATGCGGTAAATGACGGCGAGACGCAAAGTATGAAGCGCTCTGTTTTCAAACCCGTCAGAGCCATTCAGTCTAGGCAAAGGTAGAGGACTCTTATGTTTCACCCCGAATCGTAACGTACGCTAATCTACTCTGGTTTGGTTGAAACCTTGCAATTTCTATATAATTAAACGTATTTTCTATGGATCAGACAGCCCACATTTTTTCCCCATGGCTACTAGAGACCGCGGTGCTCGCCCTCCCAAAGACACTTCCTCTGCGGCGGCGGCGGAAGCCCCTCCGAACCAGCTTTCTGTGAACCGCACTCGCACGACGAGGCAACCCTCTACTACAACCCGTGACAACGTTGAACCACCACCCCAGGAATCCAGACCTACGAAAGAGAGAACCAGCCGGGCTGCTTCTGCTGCGTCTGCCTTTGTTGGTCTTCTACGACTACTCGAGAAACTCTCTGTCGAGTCTAGTTCCTCTTCCTCCTCTCCCGGATCCCGCCTCCGTTGGAGTATCCCCGAGAACGCTCCATTCACACGCGAGACGTTTGAAGTTCCTAGAGAGCTCGAGTCGAAGCGTAGGAAGCTGAAATCGCGCTGGCGCAGTGCGAAGGATGCTTTTGCAAGCTACGAGGCATCACTCTCCGAGCTCGCGGACTTGCACAAATCAAGGATGACGAGGGGAGAGGAACGCGATGAAGAAACGCGAGCTTGCGACCTCACCATTTCGGTCCTGCTGAGGCTATGCGATAGCGACCTTGAACACGTCAAGAGAAACCAGGAGAGGTACTCAAAACTCGTGACCGATACCTTCACATACTACTCTAATCCGAAGAATGCTGGGAAGTTGGAGAAGCCCGCGGAGCTGCAGAGTGCACGCGCTCAATTAGTCGGGGAAAGGGAGAGGCTTATGGTTTTGATGCCGATAGTGATGAACGAGGTTGCCACCAGAATGGGCAGAGTCGATGATTACCGATTGAAGGAAGATGGTTCCGGAGAGAGAAGGTTTTAGACGCCCCAGCGTCGCGTCTCACCTTGTGTACCTATATGTTCGCGCATTGCAATGTCCTTACCCGTTTCTCCTAGAGCTCTCAAAAGCTCTAAGTGGAAATCAATCGTAACGAGAAAAAGTGATATCCGGGATGGCGACAAATGACAGTTTCGCTATTTTACAGCTTGCATTCCACTGTTTGTTACTGCGAGAGAAAGTGATCGTTTATGAGTAGCTAGCACCCAATCATTCGGGCTCAAAAGTAAGAAGAGGAAAAATAGGGTAACAATGAAAAAGAAGACAACTGTAAAGGGGACATAAATATGAAATGCTTATAATATTGAATCCAACCTTGACAATACATCGAACACGGCAGCAATCAACTCAAAACACAAGTCCTCTCCATCACTAACCCCGCTGCCGCTTGTATGCATTTCACCTTTCACTACATCCACTAAACCCAACACGCTCTCCCGGGCTGGAGAGCTTCCGCCACTCACGCCACCCGCACCGATCCGTGACACCTCTCGTTTTCGTGAGGAGCTGGAGCTCGAGGACGAAGCCGACCCGAATGGCCATACCGCAAACTCGGAAAGAATGTCCTCCGCCCGTGCAAATGCCGCTTCCCGATCCTCATATCCCATTACCCCGAAACAGTTATCCAGGACGCTCGCTGCGTAAGCTGCACATACCAGCGCGACACTCCTGCTTGCTCTCGCCTGCTCTCCTTCCTTCCCCAGCGCCTCTCTCGGAACCGCCCGGGTTTGAGCACAAAGTACTGAGTTCACTCTCGTAACCAGATTGTCCTTCGTACGCATATCTGCCAAGGGGTGGGTAGCCATGTCAAAGAGGAGGAAATTGCGTTTTTCCGTTCGAAGTATACCCTTGTCGACCAGTCCCTTCGCTAGTCGTTCCCTAACTTGCTTGAGTTGGAATCCGATACGTAGAATATTCCATGTCTCCCCGGACAGCAGGTCGATCCAGGTATTAACGGAAAGGTATTCAGGAGCAGCAGGAGGGATCGTTCCTGTGGGTGATGAAAGACCTGATGACGAAGTACCGGAAGGGAGGGAGGTGGCAGCAATGAGACGGAGGGCTTCGTCGAGGAGTGTCTCGCCAGTCGGTTTTGTATTGAGTACCTCGATGACACGCTCGGCAATGGCGAAACGTTTCCGACCGGGGTCGCGTGTAATGGCGATACGTCGGCGGAGGGCAAGTTCGATGAGCAGACATCCTCGGAGAGCGTATGAAATGTTATCATTCCAGAAAGATAGATATCCCTATTTGATTCAATTCATTGTTGGTTGCGAGGAGCCAAACGCAGCACGAATTATTGGGGTATGTGATGAAGGTGTATGGTGATTGATTGTGAGCGCATCAACGCGCAACCGCAGAGTGAATAAAAATGACAACGATCAGCTGGAGCTGGCAGCATCAGGGAGACTTGCCAAACCAAATGTCAACGCACCTGTTTATCCTTGATACCAAGCAACAGTACCTCCTCCATAATTGTCAGCTTTGGCATCCTTCCGCCCGTCTCTCGAGCATCCTCATCCTCATTGGCCAAGTCTCGAGGGTCATACGCGACCTTACTACCACCTTCGAATGCTGTTCCAGCATGGTTGCCGACGCCATTCCCAGCCGTACTGTTCGAAGAGGCGATGGTTGTGCTAGATGCTGGAGGTGTTGACCACGAGTTACTGGCTTCCTCGTCGTTCGCGGAGGCACCTGCCGCTCGCCGACGCTGAAGACCTGAGCTGGCCATGTCACAGCTGATTTTTAATACTCCTTTTCAATCTCAATCGATAACAGATATCAATACGAGTTCTCCTTTTACGCGGACGTTGGGACGTTGGTGGGTATATTGAGAAAATTAAAGTACACGGTAGGAAGATGGCGAAGGTTTGAAGCTGCATCGCATCGGATTCTGCTGCGCGTGCCATTTCGTCCGCGTCCCGCGTTGTCGATCTTTACTTTATGTAAGCCATCGTTGAATGGCGGACACATCAAGTTCAAGTTTAAGCTCAGTCACCCATACCCGTTATCCAGAACCATTCTGCAGTTCTGACCACTGCCTTCGAATCGAATCTGCTGGACTTCCCAAACACAGGCACGAAAATTAGCATGGACGTCCCGCTTCTTATCTTAGACATTGCTTCGTTGTGGAAGAGGCGTAACAAATCCCCTGCTCATAAAGCATCTCTCCAACACTTCCGGTATCATGATCAGTCAAAGTCAGTGGGAACGTGCGCATAGATTCCTCTGTGCTAACTCAAGTTAATTCTCAGATGTATGGTATCTCTCGAGTCTTTCACTGAGAGCTTTGTCTCTTTACGTAATGTCAAAGACCTCCGTCGGGACCTTCGCAGTCTCGTAACCGCGTTGGAGTCTCAGGTCAATATATTGGATAAAGTCATCCCGGGACTGGAAAAATCACTAAACCCAGCGTCTCGTCATCATGGCCTCTCATCCCTCCCTAATGAAATTTTGGTCTCCATCATGGATTTGATTGGGAAACTCTATGATGCGGATAGCTTTCGCTGCGATCGGGCCCTTGCAACGTTTCTTCGTGTATCCCGTCGCTTTCGTGACTGTGCTATTAGTGCAAAGGCTCTTTGGGCGCATCGAGGCGAGCATGCTTTGGTATGCGGCAACGACATGACTATTGATGCATTCAACCTCAAGAAGAGAGCAAGTTCTACGAGCGTTTCTTTCTTCGGAAGGTGCGACGTCACTGCCGAGGAATGTACATACCTCATCAAATCTTGTACCAATGCGAAATATCTTGCGCTCGCCGCTCGGTTCGCGGACGTTTGCATCTACGGATGTCCTCCGCCGTCATACAGCCTTCCCAGTCTCCGCACATTGTATATCTCCAATCGCGATGATGAAGGTTACAGCACACAGTGTCGTAACAAATACTCCAAATTCGATCCGCCGTCTATCTCATCTGAAAAAGTTATGACCACATTTCAGATGCCGAACCTCAGGCGTATTTGTGCTTCACTCTCTTATGCTCCCAAAATAGATCCTCAACCTTCTACGACGGTTTTCATCAATCAAATTTTTGCTTCGCCGAAATCTTATCTCTTAAGCGTGGAGATTCTCGAGCTCGATCTAAAAATCATATCGCACAACGGACCTCTTCGTGCAGATGATGTTGAATCTCGTGGCCAACGATCAGAACATGACTTCGGGAAGCCGTTCCACAACACTGCAAATTTGAAAGCCGTTCTAAAGCGTATGCCTAGACTTCGCCGACTAGCCCTTGGATCTTGCGATAAAATTCATTACCACGGCTCATTTTGGGAGAATGACGATGAAAAACCAAAGCTTAGGAATCTACGGTCGCTTATGCTCGTATACGCTCATGACAAGCCTATTGAAACGGATCCTAGGCGCTTCATCGAATGGGTGCGAGGATGCGAAGCACCTATCGAAGAAGTATTCATCAAGGCAGACAATGAATCCATTGTTCGTTTGGCTAAAAAAGCCTTTCCGGGCGTCCAATGGGTGACAGGTAAATCGATTCTGGATCACGAACGCTCAATTTCCGACTGGTAAATTATATCACTTGAAAGTCTTCGTGGCATGGGCTATGTAATGTATGTTTGAGAATCGGCCCAATAGAAACAAATCAATAGTGTGGTAGTTTTATATTAATGTTTCTTTGATTCCTTCTCTTCTTTCAGTGTATCAATACGTCGTCTACTTTTTTCTCAATGCTCTTGTGTATCTCATTGCATTTTTTTCCCGTTTCGGCCACTTTTGGAGAAGCCTGCTCTTCCAAATCCCCGCCAACCTGAAACTGCAAAAAATAATAAGATCAGTATGAAAACGAAAAGTTGTGGAGGCTCACGTCCCGTCCAAATGATTTATGATAGGCTCAGTAATCGGAATAGATCGATCTGATACCCGTTTAGCCTCTGGGTACGATGACTAGGCTATTTCAATAGCGATGCGTTCGCGTTCGAGTGCCTTAATAAAGTCTCCTGGATTTGTTCGCACGGATCTGGCGTATATGAGTATGGAAGACTGTAGTTTTCGAAAGGTGCCTTGTCCTTTTTTTGAGCTCCTATGCAGAGTAGAAGTAGTGGAACCATTCGCAAGACGCAAGAATCAGGATGGAGAGTTTATGCATTGCTTTCAGTATTTTACCGAGTTTCAAATCACCAAGACAAGTTAAGCTTGTAGTGCCCCGTTTTTTTTTACGGAAAACATTACCAGGTGAGGTTCTTAGGGATCTAATTCCAATGCAGACTGCAACATGTCCATACTGATGCAAGCTTTGATAATGAAGCCAAGATGCCTGTGCAGTACCTCATGTTTTTACCAACAGTCTCCAGTAAATCCGATAAATTGTGTCAAGATGGGCTTTCAAGCGTGATTCAAGCCAACTTGGAGGTCAGGATACAAAGAGAAGCAGTAGACCCGGTCCCTGGGGTTGGTGGTATTAGTCGGTAGTCGAAAATAACGAACACGCGCAGAGCGCAGAACAGCAGATTGTATGCTGGGAATAACTTGCCATTGCGAAATCTTCGTGTCTGTAATTCCACAATTTTCTTCCTTCTAACCTTTTAAAAGATCCGTCACGACAAAAAAGTCTGTAGTACACCCAAACTAGTCCTCGGAAGCGTAAAAAAGAAACGTTGCGTGTTCGTAAGCGCATGTTGACTGGAACACGGTAGTCATATTCCTTTCTACGCAGAAATATTTGCCTATATGTCCCGAACTCCCGACTCGCACCTATCGCAGTATCTAAACATTTATGATGACCGCACGAGTTCCGGTCAGACCTAATAACGCGGCGGCGGGTCTGTCACATCTTCTCTTCTTGCTTCCTCTTCAGCGCCCAAAGTACCAACGACAACGTTCGCGCGCTCAGCGTTCATTTCGAGGTCTTTGCCGTTCGGAACGATGCGTGACGTTGCCTTCTTCTCCGCTTCAAGGTCTTTGCGGGAGTCATAGCCAGGCGGGGTCCAGGATCTTGAGGTCCATGGCTTTGCAGAAGCATCTCGGTACATCTAACACGCCGCAAGTAAGCAAAACATTAAAATAGAGGGTCACGCAGTGTTTAATTGACACTTACCAAATCGACATTTTCGAGTGACATGCCAGAAGACTCGTATAAGAAGAGGTAGACAATGACCGCACCCGTAAGATTACACGCTGCAAAGACAAACCCGTATCGAAACTCGATAGCGCCAGCGATGAAGGGTGTGAAGAAAGCGAGGAGGAAATTCTGACGGAGAAATTGCGTGGGTCAAGAGTTTTTTGGGCAAAGCAGCGAACAACACTGACCCAAAGCCAATTTGCTGAGGTCGACAATGCCCCTTGCTTTGCACGGGTTTGAGTCGGAAACGTTTCTCCAATAAGAATCCAAATTCCCGCTATGTAAAAGATAAGTGATTTTGACCACTGATTATGTTATGAGATAACTTACGGGCCCAAGTACTCGCGTACCCTAAAATGAACAGACACGCAGACACAATCATGAATACGCCAACGCCATGGTCAGTCTGTGGATTTTTCACTGTTCCGGCAATTGCGAAAGCAAAAAGCCAGGCACTCTGCCATAGACCACCAATGATGAGCGGAACGCGTCGCCCGAATCGTTCCATGACATATAAACCCTTTCGATAGCGTTTAGTACTTAATATCGACGAAGAACCAGGGGTAAACACTCACGAGGAATGTACAACCGAAGTTGACAGCTCCCAAGATGATCTGGGTCTTGAAAGAATCGGTCAACCCTACGGATTGGAAAATCGTCGCTCCGTAGTAGAAGCTAGCATGTCGTTAAGTCGGGAGGTGTTTTCAATCAAAGGTGAACAACGTCCTTAGCATCTTGTTATTTGAGTAGATGCTAGACACTTACAAATAATTTGCCCCCGTGAGCTGCTGTATACTTTGGAGCGTCATACCAAGAAGCGTTCTATACCCAATTCTCGAACTTCCAACGCTGAAGCCCTCGAAGCACATCAACCAGCCCCTCAGACCAGTCGCAACTTGGCCTCCTCCTCGCTCATGTTTACCAGGAACTTTGCCTTCTAAAAGCCTCTCCCGATCGATCCCCTCTTGTACCTCGATACTTGCGAGTATCTCCTCAAGTTCACCGTCAACAATCGGATGGTCATACGGCAAAGCTCGGACTTTAGCGATAGCGCGACGTGCTGCCTCAGGATTCCCATGTTTTGCTGACCAACGTGGGGACTCAGGCATAAAGAGAATCCCGACTCCAAGAATGAACGCCCAGATGAGACCGATTCCGACGACGGTGCGCCATGATCCTGCGCCGGAAATATTTCGAGTGCCAATGGAAATGCAATAAGCAACGAGAATTCCGCTACGCAACAAATCAAACTACGACCAGATACGAGAAATTCATATTTACGCACAATGTGATGAAAAGCTGATATGTGCCAGTCAGAGTTCCACGTATTTGTGCGGGAGCTGTATCAAACTTGATCAGTACGGTTTCAATCGGATACAGAGTGACAAACATACCCGTTTCAGCCTGGTACATGGGAACAGCTGCGGATAGAGCACCTACGCCAAGCCCAGCAATGAGCCGGCCAATTGCAAACTGGTACCAGGCATGGAACGAAGCCATCTGAATTACAACCTATTGGGAATGCGGTAAGGCACAGCAACCATAACTCGTGAGATTGGAAAATTCACCCCGATGCAAAATATCATGCATTCAATGGACATGGCTTTCCGGCGCCCAAAGAAGTCCGCTGTTCTGTGCGAATGTATCAGGAAAGTTACAGAAATACGAGCAAAAAATATGAACGTACGGAGCTCCGATCAAAGCGCCGATGAGAGTACCGATGCTGAGCAGACCAACAATGAGCCCACTGCGTACGTCACTGAATGCGTAGTCCGTCCCATTGAACTGAGCAAAACGTCGCAAAAAGTCTTCCATGAGCAAGATATCTGAGATCTGCCCGGTGTCTTGAATTCCAGTCAGCCCAACCATTCTCGAGATCATTCATGAATGTTGACTGGTGCGACATACCATACCCAAAGATGAAACCTCCCATGGACGCTAACAGAGCCAAAAGGATAGAGAAAATGCTGATAGGTAAGCCGCGCATTTGCAGCCCACCGACAGCTTTCGGCTGTTTTGAGTCAGAAGTGACCGCCATCTTGAGATTGTTCGAGCTAATGGTCGTGCTCTGCAGGTACTGCGGCTTCTCCGTGTGCGAGGAGGGAGTGGGGAAGGAGAGGCGGAGACTGTCGGGGCTAGGAGGTCGGCTCTAGGTCGGTTACCATTATTTAACCAGTAGGTCGCATTATAAAGACGCCCTCTTTCTTTTTCACGCAACCTCTCAGACTTGCCGCCAACTGCTAACATCCGTTTAGCCACGGATTTATTTTCGGCTTCGGCTTCCGAGTCGCATCCCGAAGCTTTGACGTCATCTTTTAATGACTAACCAAAACATGCCTTTTTGGTCGATCGACACCGAGATTTTGAACCCTTCCCATTGCTCCCGACTTCCTCCGATCGTCTTCTCCCAACGACTCGACTTCGTTGCACCCTCCTGCTTAATTTTCATGCTTCCGTCGTCGCCGGAACGGTCTTATCAAAAATCCTGATTCCTTCTCATCGATTGGATGCAAACGCGCAATCAGTCGATTCAGTGAAGCTTTGCACGAACTTTTACAAGATACGTGACATTCACCTCGTACATGAGGTACAAGATATGTGCGTCTTATCAGCATGATCAATATAAAAAGCACCCTCTCCCGAACAATTTTTTTAGAAGTGTAGATAGCGAACACTCAATGACGGTGGCTTTGATTTCCGTGTTTAAAGAAGGAGCACAAGAGAAGGATCGATGGTCGGGAAGCCTTTCCCTTTGCTTCTTGAGCTGCAGAACTCTAAAGGCTGCGAGTGAACTTCCTCCGCTTTGGTCTGAAGGTCTGTCTTTTTCTTTGCACCGAGCTGAGACAAGATACTCATATCGATGGCTGTTGTGTCGAGCTACCTTTGAAACGTAATCGCAGCGAATGTTATTCTACTGGCACTCCGTGGATTATTATCTTGGACCTCGAACTTTCGATATGAAGACTTCCCCGTTCATCCTGAAACCATCAAGTCTAGTTCCACAGTCACCCTGTTTGCTTTCGCCATGGCAAGCTGCAAGATCTCTGACTGAGATAACCGTCTTTAACCTGTGCCTGGGCGCCATCGAGCCTATTTGTCGACCGTTCATCTCTTACAAGTTGAATTCAGGTGCTAAAGGCATAAGTTGATCACCCCTATCTCTTGGGGTTCGTTTTTCAAATCCTGTCTTGTGGTCCATGCAGAGGCATATGTCTATGCATTCCAATATTTGAAGTAATTCTCCGCACTTACGTCCCGTTCTCCCGCAAGAAGTGCGTTTGAGACATCTCTGCCGCCATGTAGTGGCCAGGAAAAAATATCGTTACCATTCTTTCACAGATTCTTGTGTTGCGGCACAGCGACCAACTCACTGAAACACATTCAGATAGGCTATGCAGGACTCAAAAATGTACCGGAAGCAGCTTAGTAAGTGTTAAGCCTCCCTATCCTTGACTCATTGGCCATTACTGAGTATCTCCACTTTGAAGCATGCACCGATAATACTCCGTAGCAAACCGTCTTCTGAGACATCCGTAACATTCGGGTATCCCGAATCGGGATTATCACGTTTTATTTTGATCGACGTCGCATTTGTTTTTAGTTAAGAAGTTGGACGCTGTGCTGACATCAGTGTTCCGTTGATTTGAAGTGCTCTTGCGCCTATTGCACTCGCATCTTTGAAATTCACAGCAACCATAACAATCATCAGCCTCAAACGTCTTGGACAAGAAGCCTCAGGTTCACCTCAATGTACGGGAGCTAAACTTCGCCCGAGTTCGAGGACTCGCCCGCAGGGACAGGGTCACTCAGTTCGTAGAGGGCGTAATGTCGAAACACGGTGCAAAAAATGGATTGGAGCCGCTACTGACATTTACGAAAAGAAAACGCGTCAATACTACGGCTTGCGACGCGTGTCTGTTCAAAGATTTTTCTCGAGGTTCGTGTCGCAGGTTTCAACGTCCATGACAGCTCTCGCGTTAGCAGAATACAACAAATATTGATGCCCGTATCAGGCCGCCTCTCGCCTGTCGCTAGTACTTGTGCTCCAGAGCCGCTCGTCGCCGTGGACAACGGTCTTGCGGTGAGTATGAGCGAGATGGGTAACGCCTCGTTCACATTAATGCTCGTGTGCTCCTGGATCATGCTGGATGGCGTTGTTATATACCTACTCAGACGTGATAAAAGCTCTTGTGTCAATTTTTGTTTCAAGCTGTTTCTGACATTTTCGCTTCAGTATAGTGTAAATTATAATATATAAAGGTATGTAAATCTTTCCTATAATGGATTACTTCTTGTAAATCATTGACCGGTGCTTCCACAGCAGTGACCCGTTGTTCGTCCCTGACGAATCTTGACTGTGGCGAGTACGTTCTGTTGCACACAAGCTCTGACGCAGTGCCTAAAATTAGCAATTTCAATCGAACACGCAAGCAAAGTAACGATCGCGGGCGCTTATCTTGCAGTTTCTACTTCCTTTTCTAACATGTCCTTGTTCTTTCGAAGGAGCTAGTTGCGCAGTCCTTCAGGTATCAAATCTTCTCACGTGTGTGGGCAGTCAAGCCATTTTCACGTCCGCCATTCGTTCATGCGTCTCAAGTACTGGGAAGCTTATAATTTCACAGCTGTTGATTTTGTCTGGTAATGTTTTGCTCGCACAACAGCCTAACACTGTTTATTCATCGATAACCGAAGCGGCAACGTCACCTCAGCTTTTTGAACCCTTGGTACCATATCCTCCTGCATGGCCTTCATAACCGGATCTCTACTACGCGTCGCCGATACCTCAATCGCTTTTCTTCCTATATCAAAATGCACGCCGCTATGATTGTATTTGGCGTCGATTCTCCCTTTAAGTAAGTCAAGAGGGTTGCGAATATTGACACTGATGCTATATGTTTATCATGCGCCACGTGGAAGAAGTGGCTCTGTCTACAGCTCGGGGATGCAATTCACAGACTTATCGTTCGCCGCTGTTGGAACGTAGACGGAGTCAAACAGCCACCACAATTCACCACCATTTTCCTGACTCGTCCGTCAGAGAAATTCAGGATTTGTATTTGGGAGACTATAAAAATGTGGTCGTCAAGTTCGATAGACCCGACAAGAACGAAGCTAAAGTTCTCCCACAAGTCTTCGATCGAGCGCGACACTTTCTACCTCACAAGAATTGTTTTTCAGTGTTTCTACATGTCTACTCATAGCAATCCTTTCATCCAAGGCGGTTGGGCGACGTCTAACTACAAACCGAGTAGCGACCAACTTGCGAACCCTCCATCTATCTATGGTGCTCTTCCAATGTCAACCGAGCAGCCTAATAGCTCTGGTTCATCCACTCGCGGTGCCACGACCTTCCAGTTCACGAATCCCAACCCAAACATTCTGAATTCGATTGTTGTGGGTCCCCATCGTGACGGAAATGTGCATCAGCTCGTTCGGATTTCGACGGACGAACGCCTTGCAGGATACACGCAGTTCAAAGACGCTGATGGTCGGAGCGTGGCTCTTATTGAGTGGATGGGTTCTCAGCCTCGCGTTGAAGTGAGGAACAGCGTCACGAAATGCTCAACGGCAGATTGGCTGAAGGTTGTGAATGATCCTAATTTCGGACGGTGGGTGCATATCAAGCTTTAAGAAACGTTCATAGTTACTGACAATCGCTCAGACCAGTCCGTAAGATGGATGTTCGCGGTGCGAAGTTTTTCTGGTGTCCGAGCGGAGAAGCTATTCTCGTGAGCAATTTTGAGATTAATTTCCTCGAAAAGAAGCCTCCTTTTGACATTTTCTCTCAAGCTCTACTCTCAAACGCCGACCTCGAGGCCTCTCGCTATCGCTACCAAATCCAGGCACGTCATCAATTTGGAATTGAGCGATCAGGCTCTTTCGTGGGGTCTTCTGGAGCCCAGTATTGTTGCAATAACGTTACTACTAAGTGGTAGGCGCTTAGAATGAAGCTGCATTCTCGTTGCAATCCTTTCCGGTTAATTTACTTGAAGCTTGTTCGCATTCCTTATTTTGCAATTAATCAGAGCTTTCACTCACTTCTCGCTAGATTGGGAGGAAATTGCGCTGATTACTTTAAACCTAATACACATAGACTACACTATTAGCGTTGTAATGGTTTGTTTATAGTATATACATATAGCCATAAATTTGGAGATTACATAGAAACAACTGGACAACCAGCGCCCAAACGTCGTACGCAGTGAAGCGTGCACAGTGCACTCCATATTATATTGCAGACCAATGATGAGTATGATAGGTGTCCGTGAGGCGTGTAGGTGAGGGGTCTGCATTAAAGTCCATCATTTTTCATATTGACAAGGATTTCGCGCCCAACAAGGCAATAGAGCAAAAGATCCATCGAAAAGGCACCTCCGTCAAAGTCCAAAATGACAAGTCCGTCAGTAGTCCTCACGGTTGTGTTCAGGTTTCCCAATAAATCGAGAACCTTCGAAATAAATTTCCGTGAAGACATGATAAATGAATAATAATAATAATAACAAAAACGTGAAATGCGTACTTCGTACCCGCCATCCACGGCTCGCCATGCGTAGGTGTCGCCGTTAGTTTTCCGAAGCCGAATGCTGTAAGAAGTATGACGAGTGTCAAAAGGTCATTCAAGTGCACACTTATTATTTCTGGTACTCACATATCATCAAGGCTGGATACGGAAGGCCTGTTGACCCATTCACTGGCTTCTAACATCGGTTCGTTGTCAAACATGATAACAGAGTCAGATGCCTGGGTCAACCCCCAATGTATCAAGGCAACGATCCGCCCATTATCGTCGTTGTCGAAGAAATACGTGGAGGAGCCTGACCCGAATGTCTCTACGTGGATTCGTTCTTTGGAGTCGTCGAGGAAGAGAGAGAACCCGTTCTTAGCGGGACGAAGCTCAGCACGACGTCTACGAGAGGGAAAGTCAACGAAGGTGGTGGACATTGTGCTGTGGTATGATATGAGGAGTGTGAAAAGCGAAGACAAGAAGAGAGGAACTTGAGAAGTACTGGTGGGGTAAAAACTGTTGGGAAGGTTGAGATTTATACTATTATTTATACAAAACAACGATCAGGAAAGAATTCCGTGTGCTTACGGTGCTTTCGGTAAGGCCTGAGAATAAAGGCTCGGGCCTCGTAAAGCAAGGCGTAGGTAAGAAAGACGCGTTTGTTCACAGCCTTGAACAAAAAAAAGGAAAGTTCTTCCGCCTTTCCTCACATGCGTGCCTTACCTCAAGAGTTCTCCATGTACTCTTGACTCGAATGAATGGCATACACTGGCACAAACTCACCAAGACCAAGCTTTCTTTGGATCTACGATTCGTATCTTGTTGCGTTTAAACGTTTCCAAGTAATGCATTCATGCTCGAGCGAAGTCCATAACGCACACTCGTACCTGTCCGAAATCCCCGGTATTCCGTTATACCGGTAATTTATGAAAAAAGGAAAACAAACTGCCCGTTAACATGAAGCAACTTTTCGTGTCATCCGATGTACACAAGATAGGGGGGCTCTGGCCCGAGAGTTACCGCTTGGTAACACAAAGAAATTTGGCGCCGGGTATATACATGTATGGTGGTTCGTGGTTTCCAAATCGATCGGCCGAGAAATGTCAAGGGATCTGCATGTCGAAACTAATATCAATGGAATGAAGCATCGGTAAAGCTTAAATTACGTGGCAACGTCGTTTCCGCCGGCACCGGTCAACGAAAACTAAAGAAGGAATTTGCATGCGGCTACCGTGCCAATTCGCAATAGTCTCCTGCACACAAATGCAAGATAGGAACCATATCATTTCGGAAATATTTAGTCGAGTAATTATTTCGGAGCGAGACGTCGAAAACTCGGGAGTTCATTTGCGGCATTTGAGGCTAACGAATCTGGCATTCGCCTAAAAAGAGTGATAAAAGGTGAGGAAGTCCACTTCTCTTCAAAAGACTATCTTCGCACCGATTCACCACGTATGTCAATTCGTAAAAGGAAAGTTGATCAAGTCTTTCGTGCTGGCTTGGGCTTAGAGTGTCAACGATACCCATTATGCTCCAGAGCAAGAGATGTGTTGCACCGGTGTCTTGATGCGGTAAGGCAAATATTTCAGATTCGTTATCGACTAAGAAGCGTAGAATCTGGTTGAAAACTTCCATTGACGCAAGAGGCATGATAGTAAGCCACACACGGGCAAGGACTCGCGCTCCGAGGAAGAAAAGTTCTGGACAACTGGCTCATCATTAGCTAATTACTATTAAACTCAGTGAGTTACAGAACTGCAACTCACCTCATGTACTCGAAGAGAAGCTTGAGAAGTGTGTCGCTAATTTCGGAAAAGCGCGGTGCATGATCTATGGGATATATGTCGTGTTCCTGGAGACAGACGGCCAATCTCTTCAATAGAATGTCATGTTTCGCTAGTCCACTACTGGATGGCCCGCCAAGCCCGGGAATCCGTTTCCGAATGCTAGAAAGGACGTCCATGTCATTAAAGAGCGTTCGTATATCCGACCTTGTGATTGCCAGCTCGATCATGATTGTTAGACATGCATTTCGACAGTCGGTAGTGGAGTCACTAATATCCAAGTTAATGAAGATCACACGAAAAAGAGCACAACTCAAGCACCTTGTAGCTATCAAAACCAAAACGCCGCCAAATTTCATAATTTCTTCTTCTGACGATGGAAGTGGATGGTCAAACCAGTCCAATGTAATCAATGATAGTGCGTAGCGCAGAAAATCCGCTGCCGAATGCGTGATTCCAAAGAGTTGAGAGATCACGAGAGCGATGGATCGATGATTGGGTTCTCTACATCTGGGCATTAGGCTGTGACTAAAGAACGAAACAGCGGCGTACGATATGTATGGGTACAGGCGGAGTGAGAGGTCCATCGCGTCAATGATATGGATACCACAAGGCCTTCCAGTTGTTCTACGGCATAGTTGGTACACCCCGTTGTCCGGCAAAACTACCTCTAGATTTTGAGCAAATCTGTTGATACGAGCGTCGGAGGAGTCCCTTATCTCAACGAGTAAGCTCTTGAACAGAGGCGAACGTTGAGCAAGCTGGCGCACGGGACTGTACTGTATCATCAACCGAACAAAGTCTTCTACGAAAGATTCAGAAAGAGTTTTCCTTAAAAAGTAAGCAAGTTAGAGGGCAGTGAATATACGAACAAAAGAACAAACCTCATCGCGGTTAATAGCTTTTCGACTAGCCCATGTAATTTTTTGTACGATGAAGGGTCTCGAGGAGCCAGTTCCTCTAGTGCAGCAAAGCAGAAACGTTTTGAAGCTAGTGATCCTCGCCCATCATCCATATCCCAGCAGGTCAGTGTGCGTATATCAGAAAATGCCTGTCTCGTTTTCTCTTCAGCTGCACGTATCCTGTCGTCCGCAGACACTCCCACTCCGAGTTCAAGCATTTGGAAGACTGGCGGCAGGATGATGGACTGGCTTTGAAAGAGTGCTTGGTTTGAGGATAGAGCAAAGTATTTCACTGCTCTTACGATCTGGTGAGTACGAGCTGATGCGGTCAGCTTCTATAACAACGATCATGATCGTGGCTATAAAGTTCGTTGGGACGAAACAGCCTTGGGAGAGCCCACAGCGCACGAATAGGTATACGTCATTCTTTGGTGACAAACTGGCTATACTAGCATAAAAGAACCATGCTATACGTTTGAGCGCGTGAGTGGGTGAATGTATGAACTGACAGTTTTTTGCACGAACTTGAAGGATCCTGCGATGGATTCCGTCGGTGATCGAAGATCGAAGCCCAATTGCTTTTTTTCATTTTTTTTTTCAAATCTTCGTCGTCATCAGTTCAGTGATTTACGTCATCAATAACTTTCAGTCATGTGATAGAATATTTCCATATTGGTGGGGTGTCCACGTACGTCGTGTCGGTGTCGGCGCTTCTGCGCAGCTCAGTTCTGCTTCTGCAGCTACCGAGCTTTCCCCCTCCTTCCGCTATTGCTCTCCGTCTCACACCCTCATGGTCCTTAGCTTCATAAGCTTGTACTGAGCGTGCCCTCCTACCTTGGATAGATACAGAACCGGAACTAGCAAGAAAGTTGGGCGTGTGCGCTTAGCACACAACTTTGACGCGGCCGTAGAACGTGCATTCGTTCAGCAGCATGGTTTGCAGGAGATGGACCCCGCTATCAGCTTTCGTCTCAGCGTTACTGGCCATTTTAACCTCCTGTTTGCTTCTACCGGTTGCGAAAGCTCAAGGGAGCCCTGAAGTCTCGTATACGAGATTCCGCAACTTCCCATCGAGTTTATGGTTCTTTAACGATTCACCTGTATGTCAAGCTTACCAGACACCATTTTAGCTATCACTAACAACTGTACACTAGTCCACAATCTACTTTGACTCGATTGAAGGGAATGTATATGTCTCACAGAATGAAGGGAAAGCATGGGATCGGGCAGATATACCAGAGGGAGAGGCCATGATGGTTGTCGAGCACCCGTTTGACAATCACTACGTGCGTTAATCCTTTCTGCCTCCATATCTTTATCGACTCAAGTTTTATAGGCCTTTATATTGACGAGGGACATGAAACATTATCGTACATCGGATAGTGGCAGAACCTGGCAATCGTTCGATATGCCCGTTCCTCCTTCTTATGTCCCGAACCCGTTATCGTTCCATTCCGACCCTTCAAGTTATGGATACATCCTATATCAGGGTACAAAGTGCGTCAAGTCAACTTTTGGATGGGGTTCGACCTGTCACGACGAGACCTATTACACGAAGGATGCGTTCTCATCGACTCCATCATTGTTACTATCGGAGACATCGCATTGCCTTTTCGCGCACTCCTCCAAGGACTTCAGACATGAGGCACATCACGATCTCGTATATTGCGTGGCTTTCGACACGACGACGAGCACGGGCGCTCATGCTCTTTCTTCATCAAGGCTTTTTGCATCGACAGATTTCTTCGCATCTCAAGCAAATACGATTGACCTTGGAATTGGCAAGAATTCTCGAGGAGTCTTAGCATTTGCTATCGTTTCCAAATTTGCCGTTGTTGCATTGAAGGATCTCTCAGCTAGTGGGAATGGTGACATGCTTCTGTATGTCAGCGTGGATGCACAGAACTGGGCTCGAGCCCAGTTCCCGCATCAGTCGAGCGCCCAATTGCGGGAGAACGCTTATACGGTTGTTGAAGGGACCACCCATTCACTCGGAGTCGATGTGTTGTTGCATGCGCAAGCGACTATCGGAACGCTTTTCGTTAGCAATTCCAACGGGACCTTCTTCGTTGAGAGTTTACCCGACACGAATCGTAACGACCTCGGTTTCGTAGATTTCGAGAACGTCTATGGCGTCGAAGGCGTGGGACTCGCGAATGTAGTGTCTAATGCTCGCGATGTAGAGGGTCGCGGCGTACCAAAACAGATTCAAAGTCGTATCACGTTTGATGACGGCTCCAGTTGGAGACGTCTAACACCTCCATCCCAAGACACTTCCGGAAACGCCATTGGATGTAATCCATCTGATTCGGATGACTGTTCATTACATCTCCACAGCGTCACTGCCCCACATAACTTCGGGCGAGTCTTCAGTTCACCTGCACCTGGGCTCGTTCTTGGAGTTGGCTCAATTGGTCCGCATCTCAAATCTTACGACGAATGTGACACGTTTTTGAGCACGAACGCGGGTCTAACGTGGAGTATGGTATCGAAGGAGGCGCACAAGTACGAATTCGGTGACCAGGGAAGCATCATGGTGTTGGTCAACGACGAAGAAGGCGTTGATGAAGTTCGGTACTCGAGTGACCTTGGCCAGACATGGAGATCTCTCAAGTTGGATTTCCGTATGCGGGCTCGAGCACTCACAACAGTTCCCGATTCGACTTCGCAAAAATTCATGCTTGTCGGTCAGCTTTCTCGCAAAGACCAAACAGACTCGAATCGCTATGTCGTCGTTTTTCTGGACTTCGCCTCTACAAGAAATCGCCAATGCGGAGAAGATGACTTCGAGCGGTGGTACGCGCGGAACGGGGGAGAGCATGAATGTATCATGGGCCACAGACAGTGGTACCGTCGGAGAAGACCTGACCGTGATTGCTACGTTGGGCACAAATTCGATGACCCCCTTGAACACGAAGAGAACTGCCCCTGCACGGACGACGATTACGAATGCGACTATAATTACATTCGGAATGGCGATGCTTGCGTTCCAGCGGGACCAGAACCCATCCCGGCAGACGTATGTCGGGATATGAAGGGGACATATATGGGTTCGTCTGGCTTTAGGTTGATCCCGGGCAATACATGTGATAAGAGTCGGGGCGTGTCGAAGGATGACCGTGTGGAAAAAGATTGTTCGCAGGCGCAGCCTGAAGAAGGTGAAGTGACGCACCAGATCTTCGAATTCGACTCAGAGATCGTTCAGTACGCTTACTTCAAGGAGTCGACTGTGAGCCATACTCGTTATTTATGTGAAATTAAAGCTGACAAGTATCTTAGACCATTTTAGTTCGTCTGAAAGACGGAACTGTCTGGCAATCGAGCAACGAAGGTTACAGCTGGACCCAGCCAGTCCCGGACGAACGCTTTGTTGTCTTCTACCACCACTCATATTCGCACGATCGAGCGTATCTCTTAACAGCTACGGAGAAATTTTATTACACCACTGATAACGGCCGAAGCTGGCATCCTCTCAGTGCACCCTCTGCTCCAAACACCTTCGGCGCCGTCATTATGCACTTCCATCCTAGCTCGGAATTCATTCTCTGGACAGGCGATAAAGGATGCGACGGTGCTGGCACGAACTGCCGCGCGGTCTCATCGTACTCCACTGACAACGGTCGCAAATGGTATGACATCGAGGAATATGTGCGAAACTGCGCCTGGGCCAGGGACAAGGAGCTCAAGATTGACTCGACACAAATTATTTGCGAGTCATTCAAAGAGAAGAAGGGGAACCAACGGAGCTTTAACCCTAATACGAACTCGCTGCAGTTGGTGGCAGGGACTCAGTTCTTCTCGAAAAGGACGGTGCTATTTGAACGCGTGGTTGGGTTTGCGAAGTTCTCTGAGTTTTTGATCGTTGCTGAGGTGAAGCTACCGTAGTTCGTGAAAGAGTTACGTGAGCTGACTAGTTTGTCCAGTACCTCGAAGAGCGACATTCGCTTGATCTTCAAGTCTCGTTAGACGGGAAGAACTTCGCTGCAGGTGTCTTCCCACCTCAACTCACGCCCCAGAATCATGTAAGTCATCATCCTCACTTTTCTGTTTCTTATTCAAAGTTTGGACAGGCATATACCATCCTCGAATCCAGCACGGACTCTGTCTTCATGTTGCTTACGACATCCGAGTGGCCAGCGCCCTACTGGGGAGTGATAATGAAATCGAACGGTAATGGGACGTATTTCGGCGTTTCGTTGGAGAACGTAAATAGGAACGACCACGGATACGTCGACTTCGAAAAAATGATTGGTCTGGATGGCATTGCGCTTGTGAACGTCGTGTCGAACCCTGGAATGGCTTCCATTACAGGAAAGAAAGATATCCAAAGTAGAATAACGCATAATGATGGTTAGTGTTTTAAATCCGGTAATTCTATTTTTCATAATTTACTCTTTCGCGTAGGAGGGACATGGAAACCTATAACGCCTCCAACGTCCGACTCGCTTGGGAATTCTTATGGCTGCACTTCAACTGTAAGTAACATCTATTGGTACACTGCTTGCTGTTATTTACCTTGGCTGCTTGTAGTCTTGCGGTCTCCAAATTCATGGGTACACCGAGCGGTATGACACTCGCGCAACCTATAGTAGTCCTTCCGTTCCTGGCCTTATCATGGCTGTGGGCAACGTTGGCGAGACCCTTGCACCATATGCAGAGTCAGACACCTTCCTTTCTCGCGACGCTGGCTTTACCTGGCAAGAAATCCACAAGGAGGCTCACCTGTGGGAATTCGGTGATTCTGGCTCAGTCTTGGTTCTCGCAAACGACGAAGAGCCGACAGACCATGTTTTGTTCAGTATTGACGAAGGGTTATCTTGGCGGGAGTATACGTTCTCGTTACAGGAAAAAGTGAGAGTGCGGCAGATTGTGACGGTGCCAAAGGATACAAGCCGGAGGTTTATTTTGCTGGGACATTATCCCCGCTCAACACAAAATTCTGTGGCGATTCACTTAGACTTTACATCATTGACGAGAAAGCAATGTAAGTCTGCTGTTCCTTTGGGAGTATAAGAGAAGGGGGCTGACGCTTGTTGAAGGTGTTATGGACCAGAGCAATCCGAACAATGACGACTTTGAGCTCTGGAGTCCTGCCGAATCACGTCAGGAGCGCTGTCTGTTTGGAAGACAGGTTCGCTACGGGTTATAATTCTACATGAAGAAAATATTTAATGTCTTCTATAGACGTTGTACCATCGCAGAATACGGGACAGAAACTGTTATATCGGTGACCTAGAAAAGATCGCGACAAGGGTCTCTAATAACTGCGCCTGTACAGATTCTGATTTCGAATGGTAGGTTTTTGTTCCTTCCCTATTACATCTTCGTAATGTCTGACGAGTGTTCATTCCCAGCGAATTCAACCACGTTCGAAATGCTGATGGTGTATGCGTTCTTGTCGACGGTGCGTCGCCTCTACCGTCAGACGATTTCTGCCCTGCCAGTGCCGAATTCTGGTACGAACGCACCGCGTACCGCAAGATCCCTTACTCCTCCTGCGAGGGTGGTATCCGCCCAGACCGAGGTACCCCCCATAGATGCCCTGGCTTGCGAGGCCACGGTTTCTTCTTCTGGATATTCGTCCTCTTTGTGCCCCTCGTACTCGCGGGTCTCGTCGGCTACTGGATCTACCGCCGGAGTGGCCTCGCGAGGGGCACGATCCGGCTACCAGGTGGTGTCTCCGGCTCGGGATCGGAATGGGATATGAGACCAGCGTATGCGACGAGTGAGGGGAGAGGTGGAGTTTGGGAGACGTTGGCGAGCGTGCCCTGGTATGTGGTGGGCGTTGCTGGAATCACGTGGGAAAAGATCAGGGGAGCTATACCGATTGGGAGCGGTTACCGGGCGAGGAGAGGGTACAGGAACGTTGCGGTGGATGAGGATGCACAGGTGCTTCGGTTTGAGGACGAAGATTGAGAGTTGAAAGGGAAAAGTTATATTTCTGCATGGATTTGTACTGATTTGGATCGGTTCGATGTGTGCGCTTACTGTTTTTCGTATTATTTTTTGTGCACTTCTCCTGTTAGTATATGTCATTGCAATTTTTTTAAGTTATTTAATGGAACTATATATCGAGCCTACGAAGCATTATAGTGAAATTTAGATAATGAAAGAGGCATTGGACTCAAGTGTGGATGGTAGGCGGTTCTCCAGCATCCGCGTCTCAGACGAGACAAGCACCACTACGCTTTGGCAAACGACGACGACCACCGCACTCATCATCTCTCATCCAATAGCGATCTGCATAAATACAATTTCGGCCACGCTTCACATTCATGATGGCTGCTTTAAACTTCAATGATAACCCAGACGAATTCAGCAAAGCAAAAGAAGCTTGTCATGACCAGCGCCCATAAACACAGACCCGTCGTCGGACACACAAATATAGCTTTGGCTCCATACAATGCCCGCGCGCCTTTTCGAATGTACCGATCCGAGAGGGATGAAAAAAGACGTTTTGGAGCGTACGTGGGATGGAAGAGAAGGTCTTGGAGGTCGGCAGTGCGGTGGGCCCGAGCCATCAGCGCAGCTCGCCCGACGTCGTCTCATTTGCACTCCGTCTGTTGTTTGTCGACGCCAGCCTGAGCTCAATGGAAAACTATGCGATCTGATTTGCCCGTGGTGCTCTCGTTTGTTGTTTGGTCGCCGTCGAAGCTGTAGGTTTCGGGATGGGACGGATGGTTATTGGTGTTGGGTGGTGTTGCTGTGTTGGGAGGCGGGATGGTTGGTTGTTCGTGATGGCGGTGCGCTCCTGCGTTGTGTTTGTGCTCTCGCTGATGACGAGCTCTGCATATGGGCATCGCACATTGACCCGAACGTCTCCTTTGGTCTTTGTTACAGGCGAACGTATTTATGGGAGTGGGTCATCGTGTGCTCTCGCCCTTTGACTCGACCTATCTCTGCTGTTGGGTAACCTTGAGAAGACTCGACGAAGGCTCTGACCTTTGGGCTCTGCCACCAGGACGTCCACGCTTAAGCCGCCCAGTGTGGAACAGCAACGCACAGCTTGAACACCCAGCACCAGCAACTGTGATTCGCTTTCCGTGTCACTGTAACGTCAGCCATCAAATACGTTCGCTAATGCAAGAGCACTGCAGCTGATTCGGAGTGCACGACTCATTCACCAACTCCGTTACGGACGCATCTCCACCAGCTTGGGTCCATCCATCGACACTGTTTCCCAGCTGCAAGACAATTCGGTTTTAAACTCGCCAACTCCATCTCAAACGTATCCTTGAACTTAATTTTTCTTGGTGGAGAGGCCCGCGTCGCATCGCGTCTCGACTTCGCTTGTCTTTTTAGGTGCGTTTGTTCTGTGTTTCGAGTGTTGATACTCCAACTTTTCAAATCTGACTCTCCATCATTTCCCTCGATCTCACTGCCTCACACCCGTCTCAAATTTCGCCTGCCGGCGTGGCTTTCTCCTTCAATCCCTCTTTCCCTCTTACTTCCCTCTTTCACTTTTCCTTCCGTCCAACGTTCCCTCTGGTGTACGGCCCTGCTCGGCTCGGGGCTCGCATTGCATATGCACATCCCCCTCACCTCTCCCTCCATCTTCTCCCCTTTTTCCCGGCTCGAGGCGCCATATCGGGTCACGGAACTGAATTACAATACGCACGCGACCGGTTACAGCGCTGGGCATCTTGCGAATGCGTGCGGTGGAAGCTTGCGCTGAGGCCCTAACCATCTTAATCGAACGGGACGACGACGATCACTGTGAAGCGATTCTCACTCATACGGAGACCGTCGGATTGGCTGTAAGTCTAGTCCCATTCGCTGTTGCTTCAGTTCACCTGCACGCTCAGAGCCCGATAATTGAAACTCGCGCCCTTTTCAACAGTTCATCGTATTTTTCTCTTTTCTTTCCCTCGCGGCTGTTCTGACGACGTTGGGCCTCTATTTGGTACGTTGTGTTTGTTTGTACCGACTACTCTTTAGCTTCACCTGACATGATGTATAATAGAATACGGTTATACGACAAATTCAGGCTTCGGGTAGATACGTATTTTTACGCACGGACGTGGACGCATACTTTGTGAATGTCGCATCAGTTTTGATTCCTTCTCGCCGATTCCGTGAACGGACCAGACCATCCTGACACGCTCTCCCACCCACCTTTTTTTGCACAGCTTTCGTTATTGGTCTCCGACGCATTAGTCTCTATTGGCGGAATCATGAATTTGAAATGGATTGTGGCTGGAAGGTCGTACTGCGGTGGACTTTGTTCAACTCAGGGTGAGTGATAATGTATTTGCACTCGAAGTTCCCCGTTATTGCCAAAGCGTTGTTGATCTAGGTCTCTAATCCGGTGACGTATTAACACAGGTGGATTTGAACATATCTCAACGCCGGCGGTTGCTTTCTCAAACCTCGCCATCAGCCTCAACACGTTCTTCATCGTTTTCTTCCGTTGGACACCGCCACCATCTCGTGTTCTCGGACTCACTATTCTCATCATCATTTGGGTATTTCTTGTGCATATGTTTTCTGTTCTTTGCACGAAATCTCATCTCACACTGTCTTCCATGGAACACTATGTTCTTTCAATCAGATCCTCCTCACGCTCGTCCCGGCTCGCTTAATTGATCACTTGTACAAGCCCTCCCCGGCATGGTGCTATATCAGCAAGTCACATATCCCCTTGCGTCTCGGAACAAGCTACTTCTGGACTTGGTTCAGCGCAGGCGTATCCGTAGTCGTCTATGGACTTTTATTTGTGCAGCTCAGGCGGTCAATCAGTGTGGGATCACACGAGCACGGACAAACGAGTCCACTAGACTTTGATTTTCGTGCTGTGGAGACGAGCCGGGTGGCGAGAATGGAAGGTGGGATGGGGGCCGGAGGAGGAACTGGAGGGGCTCTAAGGGTGGTGAGGATGATGCAGGACGGGAGCGGAGTATCTTCACCAACAGGAAGATGGGCGCATCGCGAAGCCCATAAGATGCTCTGGTATCCTCTAAGCTATCTCGTGTGTTACGATTCTCTCTTTCTATAGGCTTTGGAACTAACTAGCGATATTTCGTTGTTCAGATCACCATTGTCCCCCTTTCCGCCGTCCGCTGGGCAGATTTTTCACACGCACCCACACCCCCGCACATCTCCTTCGCCCTCTTCGCATTCTGCGCTTCCCTTTTCAAGCTCGGTGGTCTAATTGACGTTCTCCTTTTTGCCTGGACGAGGCCGAATATTTTACTATTTGGTACAGGAGCAGACTTGAGGAGGGGTGCAAGTGAGCTGAGGAGGAGGCTGGGGAGGATGAGCTTTGGGAGTGGAAGCGCGAGGAGTACTGTGAATAGACAGGGTCGTGGAAGGAACTTCAACGAGGGTGATGGTAATGAAAATCGGAGGGACGGGAGTGACATGGAGTATGCGAGCCCACGGGATACTGAAGAGACAAGGAGAGAAGTTGAAGAGAATGTCGATGTTGGTGATGCTGTAGAGATGAAAATGATGGGTGGTCGTCCATCTGGTCCTACGGATGCGAATCTTCGAGAAACAGCATCGATGAGCAACTCGCGTACGAGACTTGTCTCTGCCTCATGGTACCAGAAGTCACTCCCGCCAACACCTTCGCCCACTACAACTACATTCACCATTGGAACTGCTGAACGCAGACGATCATTGGAATCGTCATCATCAACCCCGCTTCGTCCTAACCAACTCGAAATCGATCTTGCGGATGAATTGGAATATTACAACTTTTCCGCGAACACCACTCCTTTGACCGAGCACGCGCGGGACCGAACGTCAAGTGTCTCGACTCCTTCGACAATGAGGTCGATGGTAGCATTTAGAGAAGAAAATGTAGCACTTGAACGTGTGTTTATTCCACTCGAGTTGGACCTTCCAACTCCGGGTTTCAGTTTGTCATTGGATACATGGGATTTACAAAACCCCTCGCGACATTCGATGACTGCACAATCGGAAACTCAAACTCCACCAACCTCACCTAGAACCCAATCCTCGGTAGTTCATGATCGAGCTCTTTCTACTGAGCCAAGTTCATCATTAACGTCGTCAGATGCACCGACTACAGCTGTTCCCGAATCCTTATCAGCTTTACCACAACCATCTTTAGCAAGCGTGGAACGTCGCAGGCGCCTGACAGCATCACAGGCGCGTCCTGATTCGATCTTGACGGCGCTGAGGAACGATGGTGACGGTGAGCGTGCAGTGCCAGCCGCGAGCGCCACCCCTTTGTCTCCGAGTACGACTTCGCTGAGTCGACCAGCGTCCTCTAGGGTAGTAGTTCGCACTCCTGATAGCGACAGCATCGGTGGCTCGACACTTTCCCAGAGAGCATCACCGAGTTTGAGAAACTTATCCAACGGGATTCGGAGACCGTCCGGTCCGCGTCCACGACCAACTGCTTCTTTGTCTTCACCTTCTTCCTCCACTGCTTCCAAGTCATACGAACATGCTTACCAAAACTCCACCTCGTACGCATCGCCTCGACCAGCTCGTCCGCGAATAGGCATTCCATCCGATGCCTTCCGCCTCTCCCATTCTACCATCCCTCGCGCACCGACTCAACCTAACCCAAGCCCGTCTACCGGTTCCTCTCCTCGTCGTACGCTTGCATCGACTTCAAGGGCACCTCCGCCACCCAAAACTCCCAAGACCACGAGGACGCCGCGATCAGCGAGCGCACTTGGGTCTATACCGGAGGACGAGGTGTTAGATTTACCACCTTGGGAGGTTCCGTCGTATTTGAGACCTCCTCCTTGGCCCTTGCCCTTGCCCCCTTCCGGGTCCCTACAGAGTCCTCTTTCGAATATGAATTCCCTTCTCCAGATGCAGGTAGCGGATGTTGTGGATAAGTCTAAGAAATCTGGGTACGACTTACCGACCGTGAGGCCGTTGTCGTTTAGGAAGTCTAGCGCATCGACCAGTGGCCATGGGAGCAATATTTCGCATTCCAGCTCTTTGAATGGATCTGGGGCAAACGATAGGCAGATAAGGAGGCCGAGAGCGTGGAGCGACAGTGCTAGCCTGAAAGCAGACGATGGGATTGCGATGACGGGACGTGCGCGATTGCGGTCTCGGCAACCGAAGTCTTACTTTGAAGTTTAAGGCGAGTTTTTTTGCTCTTCGATGTCTACCTCTGAGTAACCTTTCTAATCATAGCCAATTTAATCTAGAATGCAGAGTTTCGCCCCATTACTTACGTTCTTTTATATTTCATCTCGTTCGTCCTCAATCCTTCGTTCCTTTCTTTAAATTTGTTGTTTTTTATTACCATTATTAACTTTCCCTGTTCTCTACAACTTGGATCGGACACAACCCTAAATCTCATGATACAAACTACCATGACATTCCTTACTCACAGATATGTTTGTTGTTCACTTGCTTTGATTTTATTGGATTAATTTATTACTTAACGTTACTTCTGATGTGGAAGTTGCTTTGTGTTGCAGGGTCGTCTGTTCTTACTTTGTTCTCAACAGGACTTTAGATGTCTATAAAACGGGTCTTATTCGAGCAACAAACTCATTTCGCATGGGCAATTTTCGAACCAAACACAAGTAACAGGTACCGAACACAAAGTAAAGCTTCAATGAAACGCACGTGTCAGAAAGGGCCGCAGGTTCATTTGAAGATTTGGCGTACAAAGGCTTATGAATATCTTTCACGATACTGCGCCCATAACCGTATTCAGTATTATTGCAGCTATAGCGGCACACTTGACGCCAGCCACTGCCGCACCTCCCATCATTGCTGTTTGACGAGCAACGAAAAGGCTTTCCGCAGAATCTGTCCCAAAATTGAATGCTATGTGGTAGTCGCTGGTGCTATGTAGAAGGAAGGACATGAAGGTGGGTCGTTTTTTACGCAGCCTTGAATTGTTAAGGCATGCCGTAGACTTGAACGGACAGGCGCTTATTATCCTTTCTTTTGTTCTTAGATTGTGACGATCAAAAGATGTGCTATCGGAATCCGAACTTTGACAGACAATCCAATGGTAGAACTAAAGAATGTGTTTGCGGCAAGGTGAGCGTCTGGCTTGTGATCAAAGAAGACGTGAAGATGGCATATTCGGGCATTATGACAGATGGGCGCCTAAAATGACGTGTCGAGATTAGGTAACGGCATTTTTTGTTTGTGCTACTGGTAGTTTGACGCGCATTCATTAGCAATTTGCTTCCCCCCCCCCCCCCTTTCTCTATATCATTTCATCTTATGGACCACTTTAATACCGGATTGGAAACAGACTCAAACAAAGTCATACAAAACTGGTGTACAATGGCCAAATGGTAAACTATCATGGGAAGGCCAACAAGAAATAAGAAAACCTAAAGGAAGGGATCCCGATACAGTATTCTCTAGTACATGGGAATCTTGCTGAAGCAAATGGATGATACAATGACACAGTCTACTCGCGGTACAAAGCATTAGCTGCCACAACCGCGGAAGTACCGGCAACACCTCCAAGGATTGCGGCGGCAGGCTGGCCTCCCATAGCTGCGCTCTGGGCGATCGCGAAGAGGCTTCCCGCGGGGACGGAGCCCATAGTCGCTTGCAGCGCGGCTGCCACAGATCCTGTAGGATTTACCAATGACGGGATTTAAAGTGAACAGAAAGTTTCATTAATATCAAGTGGATAAGTTGGTAAGTAAGCAACGGTACCTAATGCGGGTCCTACTGCGGTGAAGCCAGCAGCACCAAGTACCAGGCGCCGGCCAGTGTGCTAACGATAATTCGGCTTATATGGGCTCCCATGATGAATTGTGTGTGAGACTGTCGTCAAGATTCAGAAGCGAAAAGAGGTTTGAGAAGAAGATATAAGAAATTCAGGTTGAAGCTCTTCAAGTTGAAAGGAGACGTTCTGGGAAATTTGAGGGAGGGCGCAGTCTTGGTAGGCTCCTCAAGTTTTTATACCCTTTCCTCGTTACTCTTATCATGAGCCATTGGAGGTAATGGGCACCTAGTTGCTTGGGCGTCTAAATGGAGCGTGCATGTGTGATAGTCGAAAGGAGCTTCCAGAACTTGGACTTACTACTAGTATATGGAGTATCGTGCGGGAGAATTATGAACACATTTGAGGGGGCTAATCTTCTGCATGTGCTCAGAGGAAGTAAAGAAAGATTCCTTAGGCAGTGCTCAGCGTGTCCTTGGGCAGCGTGGCAGACGAGCGTTCATCTCAAACCAATTGGAACGAGGGTGGAAATAAACGGGAATATTCGATAATAACAAGAAGTGAGACTAAAAGCGTGTTTTTTTTGTACAGTTTTATCTTTTCGTTCTTTTTTTTGACTAACACTGTTGATCTATATTTCTATTATGGAAAAAAATGGATGAAGGAAAGCCGGAGAGCTGATGCGTGTGTAATGAAGAAATGAGGCCATGGAATGAAGAGTCGTTTGAAATGATGTATGAAGACCGATGGGCTTAAGTATAGGGCAGCGGTTCAACTCTGAATTACCTCTTGAACTGCGACTCGATTTCCACGACATTCGTATGATGGGCATTAAACTCTTGTATGAGTCGAGTCTTCCTCTCGTCATCTGACAACTTATTTGCCATATCCATGAATGTATCCTTATTGGTCCAGACGAGTTTGCGATATAGCGACCGATTTTTCTTCGCTGAATCGTAAGCGTTAAGCACGTCGTCTCTAACCCTCTGCTTGCCACTCATCTTAAAGACAGGACCGGGCTGTGTTTTATCGCTTTCTTGACTCTTCTTCAGGTAGGTTTCATACCTGGATTTAACAGTGTTTAGTTGATGAAGCAAGCCTTCAAGGTCATCATCTTCGATGGTGGGGACGTCATAGGGCATCAGTGTCCTGATAATGTCCTCCCGCGCCACCAGTGCTTCCTGTGAATCCTCATCATCAGTAGTTTCTTTTACCTCCACGAATGCTTTGATCAATTCCTTGTAAGACTTGATCAATCTAGACTTGTACACTCCATGAGTCTTATACAAATTCTTATCGGTCTCGTTTGCTTTGAGAGCATCATACTTGGGTTTCCAAAACGAAAGATCCTTCTTGAAATTGAACTCGGAAGGATTTTGGGCATCATCCGTTTCCAGTGCGTCAAACTCTTGTTGGAGATCATCAAGGCGGGTCCGTACGCTGGGGTCCTTGTAGCGATTGAGAAGCTTCAAGTCGTCTTCGAGCGCTTTCTTGTGAGCCGTGCGTAAATCGTATACATCTTTCCAGGCAGTTAGAAGATCATCTTTGCCTTTGATCAGCTGTGTTTTGCCTCGTGCGACTTCTGTAGTCGACTCAGACGGAACATCGTTTTCTAATAGATGTTGAAAAGCAGTTTGCAAGCGGCGCTCTGCCTCTTCTAATGCGGGTTTGCGCGACTGCATTTCCGTAAACATTTGTTCGCTTGTTTTCTTCCTTATGCCACGGCTTCCAGAACTTCTTTTGGCAGGCGGAAGAGAAGGATCATTTGGTGCGCGTCGCTTTTCGCTCGATCCTTGGCTGGCTGACATCGAATGAATTGAGATGCTGCACGTTGCGCTGGTAAGGAGTGATAACAAGAAAGAATGTCAATTACGCACGTAGGTGATCGTTATCGAAGTTTGTTGAATCGGAAATCCCAAATCGTGAAAGAGAAGCGCGATATAATCGGTACAAGGTTTGATTTGAGGGAAGTAACAAGACTGGATGCAAAAGATAGGCTTGAGTCAGGAACGCGAGTTAAATCGATGTATAGACGAGGAATCCCTTACTATGGAGTTCCCTAAAACAACCAACTACGCTGGAGGCCGTTCAAGAGGAGTCTTTCGTAAGTCTATAAAGCTAAGTTGAACGGGAAATAGTAGGTAAAACGGGAGAACACTTGGACATACGGTAAGAAATAAACTCGAATCTTGTGAGATGAAGAGTTTCCGTCCGTCAACCATGCACGTATTTATACCTTGCTGACTACCAGGGACATGGCTTACGGATTCTAAGCGAGTCAAAAGGCGTATTCGCAAACTTACTTAATCATATTCTCCGAGAATTTCTCCCGGGACTCGAGCGTTTTCCCGCCGATGTACTTTGACGAGCGTTCAGTTTGAACGATTCAAAACTGGGTATCATCATACAAAAATCGCCGTTCGAGTGCCACACTTGGCGCGGAGGAGCGGCTAAGATGAATATGCGGGTGATTTGTTTGCTCAACATAGTGACAGGGATGATAACCAAATAACGTCATTTGAGCGTCTAGCCACATGGAGACGAGTGTCAGCAAAGATGAAGCCGCATAAAGTTGCATTGCACCTCCTACCCGCTTATCAGCAAACGCGATAGTATGCACCTCATTTTGGTTGAATTGACCATTGCAGGGGGTTAAATGTGCATGCGTAGCGTCAAATGAAGGAAAAACGGAAAGTCCGCGAGGTCACGTCGCGTTCATTCGTTGTTTGCAACATTTATTCGAATGCACCTAACAGTATGGGGTAGGTTTATACCTACGTTCAAACCGGCGATGTACGCATCTGAGAAAATTGACTTCGGATCTGTTTATATTTGAATACCTTAGATAGGCGTTGAGTTTGACGTACCAGCGCATTCCCATGGGATGTACGAGAATCAGCTTTGGGTCCGAAGACGCGAAACCGACACAAATGCGAGAATGTGCACAACTGATTGGTTCCGATGTGTCCAGGCGTCATTTATAGATATGAACTTCCGATGGTAAAGCGAAACAAGTAGTTGTGTAAGGAGTGTCAAGAGAGCATGTCCGTCGTGTCGCCAGATTCTAATTTCTATGCCAAGCAAGTCTTCTCTTCTTACGGAATGCACAGCTCATGCAAGGTGTGAGGCAGCGTTGTTGTAAAAGGCTGCTGAGCACCTACGAGTTGCGTAAAAGCTGGAGTCAGAGGAAAATGGCAGCGGTTTCATGCGCCTTCATCGCAAAAACCTGATTCCCAAACGCAATTATGGTTTGGATTTTTCGCAGTTCCCAAAAATAACGTCGAACCGGAAGATGCTTCGTCATGATATGGCGATAAATTCGTTGCATTACGGATATCCAAAGAACATGGATTTAGAGTATGTGAATATAACAAAGTGTTTCAACGTAAATCTGGCGAAACTCAGCTTGGAGTGCATCAACATCGTGATTATATCACCAACCTCGCCCACACCAGCATTGTCATTCACAATTCCGTTCACCCTGACCCGCTTCCTTTGGCCTCGATCATCTTATGGCGTCCATGATCAGGTATCTCCTTCCCATACTGTTCACAGGCACCGGACCAAAGGCATTATTCAGCTAGAAGACTTTGCTCAAAGCAAACGCTCGTTACCATCCCAACCGGCTAGATTGTTGGCTCGGACGCTCGAACGAGAGAAATGGTTGTCGAGTATTCCACCGAAGCACGTATCTTCATGACTGAAACTGAACGACGGGTCCTTGCTATCATCATGATTATCTTTGTAGGGGCTTCTTATTGCGCCTTGTCTGGACGAAGATTTACTGCAGTAGCCACGAGAGACGTCACGATGAGTTTGCTTAGGACATCATATAACGGTCCAATATTGAGCTTTGTCGCAGTGTACGAGACTGTCGGGTGGTGGCCGAGATGAAGTAGGTGCAAGTTCCTGAGGTAGTGCAGGTGGGAACCGAGCGTGGAGATATCACGTGGTTCGTTCGAGGTGTGGAAGACTGGAAGAGTCGTTTGCTGCACTTGCACTCTGACTCTCGCCGACTAACTTACCTTTTTTCGGTCAATATTTACAGGCCACTGGAAGACGGCATCTCACAATATCGCCAAATTAGCAGAAATGGATTGATGATCAAAGAGTGCGACCTGGTGCGGGGGACAACATACAAAGGACAAGGAAGAAACGGGAATAAGCGCTCTCTGCAACTTAGACGCTCGCGCATGCAGCGCTACACTACTGTGAGTACAGACATTGGATAAAAGAAGCTAAAGACGGCGACAAATGGCTTTCACAGCCGCGACCGAACCAATCGCAGCCGCACCTGCAGCGCCTTGAACGACCCCAACCAGTACTGGCGCGCCTCCCATCGCTGCGCTTTGGATGGCAGAAAAGGCACTGCCTCCGACAACAGAACCTATGCTTGACTGCCACGCTGCTGCTGCGGTCCCTGTGCATGCTTTGAGTGAGGCGAGTGGCGCTAATACTGATTAATGTTGAGCTCACCTGCTACTGGTCCAGTGGCAGCAAACCCGAGTGCCCCAAGGCCGAGAGGGACAGCGACGATGCCTACCCCACCAGCAACAGTGCACGCTGCGACAGTAAGCATGCTGGGAGCCATGATGGAAGACAAGGAATGATATTCAGTCGAGAAGTGAAAAGATCAAAGATGATGGTCCGGTTTGAGAAGTCGATAAGACGGGTACGTGTTGTTGTGAACGAGTTTAGGGGGGATTGAGAAGGAGGCTTAGGACTCCGACATTTATAGTTTTTCCCCCTGGTCCTTCTTCCACATTTGTGAAAGAGTACCAGGTATTTTCATTTCCAGATATAGATTCTTGCGGACAACCATGCGGAAGAACTCGCGCATGCAGCAGTACTAGTATACTGTCGTGACATTGAGGTTGACACGGGCTGTGTGCACGATTTTTGCAGCAGGTGAGCGTCTAAACCATTAGAGAGGTAACCGCACATTTGATTGAAGGTTGCTCTCGTTTGTCAGGTCACAATGTCACATGAATTTCATGTAATCGAAAAGAGGTTGATAAATCTCATCGATATTGGGAATCTACAGTAGGTTAATATACATGAAATATATCATTTAGTTTTTTTGGTATTTTAGCGCTTTCTTTGAAATCCAATTGCTAATTTTATTTAGAAAGAGAATAATGACGTATGCGTGCTAAGAAGGTACGGGTGAAGGGTAGGATGAAGGAGGCATTTAAAACCGGGCTGATCGCCAGTCCTCCTAAACTACGTCTTGATTCAGATGTAATTTACCGTAAGTCAGAGAGAACTCTAAAGGTGAACCCCAAAGACTGTAAAAATCATTTTCAAGTCAGTCCTTCCGCACTCGATATTCGAGCAGAAAGAGCAGAAAGCCTGACTTTTAAGGTGTATGAAGTAGAGGCTAAGTCACTCGGAGCACGCTTAAAGAAAGGAGTGTCCAGGACGTACGATAAGCAAAGGAAGTGGGACCCAGAGACGGTGAAATAGGCCATAACCCAGCTAGTTGCGTCATTGAGGGACATTGCACAAAGCGGCAAGAGGTTTTGCAGATACGGAGTAAATCATTGTAACAGTTACTCATTACTTGCTATAAGTCGTATCGTTGAGTCATCCATTACCAACTCTCCAATTAGGGCTGTCATTCGTAGCGTAGCTACGCGTAGTCACTACGCGTAGTGCCCGTAGTCACGTAGCACGTAGTGAGTTGTAGATGATTTTGGAGCCCGTAATTACGGGTCACGTAGCACGTAGTAACGTGAGAAATATTTCCCGTATACGCGTACTACGCGTAGGACTACGGGTTGCAGAATTTGCAAGGCGAAGTCGAGAATGTCATGTGACCGTGGAGAGTTTTATCCAAAAACGGTTGGGTGGCTTCGGCTAAGCTCGACTTTTCCGAATTTTTACTAAATTTTAGTGAGGCCGCTCTTCTGGGACCACCCGCCGACACCCTTAGGACCACCCGCAAATGGACCGAGCGGGTGGACCCCGTGCGGAGGTCTCATATAGGGAGATTTGGGGGTCCTGCCGACACTGACCCGTTCTACGCGTACTACGCGTATTACGCGTCCCGTAGCCCGTAGTAGCTCTTGAACACTACGGGCTGCCCGTAGCTACGCGTCCCGTAGCACGTAGTGCGCCGGTCGAACTACGTGATACTACGCGTAGCCCGTTAACGCTACGGGGTACAGCCCTATCTCCAATACAGTCTTCTCACTATTTGCTTTGTCTCCTTTACGGTGCGAGGTGCAAGCGGCTGTAAACATGACGAGAACCATGGCAAACGTCAGCATCACGTTCACTGGGAAATGCGTAAAGTGAGCGTTTGAAACTCCTGGTAATGTAGTGCGAGCGAGCTTCGGGACGGTGTACTGCCACTAGATGTAAATGTGCTAGCAAAAAAAAAATGAGGATATTGACGAAATCGGGCCTGAGTCGCGGTTTTTCTCTTTTCAGCAGCAAGCGTAATTGGCACAGCTTGGTTTTGGCTGGACTGAATACATGTATCGGAATTGCGCAAACAAATGCGTCGCAGCAATGAAGAACGAGGAAGCGAAAGTTCCTCGAGAACGCTCGTTGATCATTCATTGCACTGCACGTCTGCCAATGTAGGTTTTATCTCCGCGGCTACTTCGGCGTGACCAACAAAAACAAAGGACCTACGATATATACAAGTCCGAACACATTATGAATAGGTAGTGACTGAAACGTACCAATAGTAATGCATTCTTAGCACGGGACGTCAAGGGGCCCACTCGGAATCCGAGGAGTCTCGAGTCAGAAGGACGGGTATAAACTCAACTGGTAGATCCTATATTGTATCAAGCCTATTCCTCTGGAGATTCAGTATACAAAAAAGTCGATGGAACAGGGAGGTCGGAACCCACGACGCACACGACGGGGTCACGAAACAACGCTGCCGCGCGACCATGACATAGGCGATACTATTTTCTTTCTATGATCAAATCAGCGCACAATTAACGAGGAGTAAGCATTCGATATGCTTGGGATTTAGAAAAGATATAGTTTGGGAGACACATGTGTAGGGACTCGGACAGGCGCAGTTCCGAGGAAAATGAAGAACACGCCCGAACGCAGATGCTGAGACCGCAATAACACTGAGTTATCTGTCTGCGCGGTCATCATAGAAGTCCGAGGGATATGAGTCTGCAATGAGCCCAGAGAGAATATCGGTGGAAGTAATTCATAAGCCGACGTACGAGAGCGGACGCAAAGAAAACGCGCACGCGAAGAATCTTGTCTCACATCAAGAAATGCAAGATGCCGTCATTATCAATGCGTCGTTTCGTTTGGGGACTTGAGAATGTCGTCTCGTGGACGATGGAACGAGACGTAAGCTATCGCATTGACAATTCGTGCCCGCATAGAAGTAGAAACCATTTCATAATACTTTATCGAGGGGCAAAGGTCGAGACATCGTTCTGTTATCGGTCGCTGATGTGAGGTTCCAAGTCTGGTATAATGATTCGAGAAGACGGCCGATCAGTATTAGCCTTTATCCAGCTTTGACATCGTGTCTGTCATTGCTAATAGTTCCGTGTCCATTTCATCACTTTGAGTTCATATAAAGCCACTCAATGACTTGTCTATTGTTGCTTCAGCGTACTTGGCGAAGGACATGGAAGCAAAGTCAGCTAGAGAGCCCATGAGCAAATAAGTATCGATTCTGACTGACCTCTCCTGGCCCTTGAACTCTCAGAGTGTAACGTACAACATTGCATATGGTCTCAGTTGTGCAACTTGAGTAACAAATTCCTATTGCACTGATGATGAGAGGTGAGTGCAAAATCAAGTACATGATAGTTCGCGATAAGCTTACGTAAATATGTTGAACGCCTGAAGGAGAGCGTATATGGCAGACATTTACGGCGATTGTTCTCAGTCTTTTGAAATGCCATGTGAAAGGGTAAACTCGGTCATCTTCCCTGGTGAATTGCGTCTTGTGCCCACGGTCCTGGCGCGAGTTGATTGACCTTTAGCATTCAAATGGTCGATTCTACACTAGTCTGGAAAGGTGAGTAGGCCAGTATAGATAGATTAACGCCCCCATTTTGCGGAATATAGCGGATCCATTTCAGTCCTAGCATTGACCTTTGGCCTTCATTATTGGACTGCCTTTCTGACGGTTTCTATTATTCGTTGCCCCACCATTCCCTGGACTCGAACCGATATGAAAAAGGATATAGCGATATGCAAAGCGCGGATGACGAGGACACACCAGATCATTTCGATTCTGCATTCAGGTCAGACTGAAAGAGAAATGTCATTTAATCGTCGACTAAGCATATTATAAAGAATGAGGAAGAGAAAAAGAGACTCACAGAAGCATGATCACATTCACAAGATGGATACGGTTCCGAGGAGGAGAGAATAAACAAGACTCAGCTCTCTGCATTGAAAACGCTCCCTGCGCGTGCGCCAAGTCCAAAATCCATCATAAAGTCTCAGAACAAAACCTAAGAAAAGGGTTTCTTACATCGCGTCCGATGTCCGAGGAAATAACATAAATAGGACGCGTCTGAGTGTCTCACATCTCTTTTATGCAGAAATGCCGCCGGTAAATGAACGCTATGAACATACTCTTTCTTTGGGGATCTCTCGCCGTGCCATCGACAATTAAACGAGACGTGAATTGACAGGCTGACAAGTGTTTGAGTGCTTGCTTAGGGGACGTCTCAAGATCGAAAGGCTGAATCTGAGGAGTGGAGGGCTGTGAGGGAACAGGAGAAAGAGAGAGACGTCGTCGTCAATATGTTTCGTCGTCGTCGTCGTCGGAGGTGGGTTTCCAAATTTGGCATGATGATCGGAGAATGCAGCCAATCACAGCTCGACTTTCTCCGGTCTGAGACATCGACCACAGGTCCATCGTCTTCGTCCCTTTCCCCTAATGTTGCCTAGTTCATGATCCACTCCGAGGTAAAGGCTCTCTACATACGTTCTCCGGTGCAAGACACGGAGTCTAGTGACCCTTTACCTTATTTAGCCACGTTCGGGGATTACAACCAATGATGGCGCTGCATTACACTGCGAGACAACTGAATCCATTAACGCCGATCTAAACACTGTCGCTCGTCCGCTCCTGTAGTCTATTCTCCTCTCCTTTTTTTGTTGGAATGTTCGAAGAAATGTAGAGGCAGATGGATGGGGTTTTGGGCTATAAGTATCAACAGCTTTCTTGCGTAAATGAACCCCCTTCTCGTCAGACGACATTCACACTCACACTCACACTCACACTCACCATGACATATCCTTGCACTGACATTCAAGGTTGGGATACTATCCCCTCCACCTTCGACTCATACATTCCCAAGACTGCTACGACTTCTTCTTTTCCTTCTTCCAGAAACGCTTCAGCAATAGGAAAGCCTACCTCCCGTCCTCGTACTTCTACCGAGCGCAAGTTCGCCCGAAAGCTCTCCGAGGACCCATCATACGTCCCTCGCCCACGCAACAGCTTCATCATCTTCCGAACCGCCTTCGTGGCTTTCCTCGCATCGTCTACCTCACAGTCGAGCTTGACTCCGAGTGAGAGGAAAGCCAAACGCGCTGAGGAAGGCTCGCTCTCCAAACAAGCATCCGACATGTGGAAGCAAATGAGCGACGCGAACAAGAAGCCCTGGGCAGAAGCAGCTGAAAGAGAGAAGGCTCTCCACACGAAGAAACATCCGCATTATCGTTACAAACCAAAGAAGACTCACAGTTCGAAGAAGACCGACGACGACATTCTTTGCTTTGAGACGTCTGGCTCTGAGGTTTCCTCGTCGTTCTCGTCTTTGACATCCTCTCCGTCGCTGTGCTCGACCTCGATTGCATCACCAGCTGCATCGAACATGGGTCCATTCAGCTTTGGTTTCGATGATATGGTGAGTATTCGACATATATGATTGAGCACCGATACTGATGTTGCGCTTTGCTTACTAGACCTTCAATTCCTCCGCCAATGAAGACGCATCTGAATTCGAGACTACTCACCTACCGCCGCCTCCTCCGTCCACACCTATTTCCAACCAACCACTTCCATCTCCCTGCGACATGGTTGCCGCATTGTGGGACGCGAGTGTCAGCACGGACGTCAACCATTCAGCATCCTCACCTGCGGCGTCTCCCGTTTCCAGTCCCGATTTGTCCATGCCCGTCTCGCAGATCGATGCCGATGGCTGGCATGGCTACGCTGCACCCTACAACAGTCCAGCCATCCTGCTCACGCCATCGGATGAGATGTCAGACATGTTTTTCACACCCAGCGCATCCGCTCTCTCCGCCGAGCTTGACAAGGACTACTCCCAGTTCTTCATGGGTTCAGAGTCGTATCCAACTGCACTCGATGCACCTCTCGACTTGAACGCGTGGCCGTTCGTAGGTGAGCTGGACGGTCAGTTTCAGACTGGCAATGGGATGGATATGGACATCGGATCGATGCTTGATTTCAGTCTTTCGATTTAATTTCCTTCGATCCCACTCCAAAAAAAAGGAAAGATAAAACGATGCTGAATATGCATTCCCTTTTCCTATATTTCCTATATATATTGTATTGTATTAGTATCGAATGTATTGAGCTCTGGAAGCAAGAACATGGACGCACCAGCAATGGTTGAGTGAATAATTCGAGTGCGCGAGTGTCACGTCTTTACTTCTGTGACGTCCTTTTAGGTCACAGTATTTGTAACATCATCCACATCCGATTTTACTCGAGTCACTTTTCGCTTCTCTTCTCCCATAACGTCGACCTAAAGCTTTTTTTTCTAATTTTCTATTATCTGTCGGTTGCCGTGTACCGATGGACTTGAATTGCGCCATTGTGTTTATTTTTATCTCTGTCGCCGTACGGAATCTTTTTCAGATGCAAATAACGATAATGATCTGCTAATGGGCCAGTATCCTTGCCTATAACTTTGTTCCGAGTTCTGTTCAGTGTTCAATACACGCTATTGTGATTTCTTTCCAAGCAAGCGTTTGTGAAAGAGTGCGTTTATTGGACGAAAGGAGTATTGGATAGAAGGGCCTTGAGTTACTTGGTGCGTACTAACGTGTCCTCGTTTGGTATAACTAACCCGAGTCTTTTCAGATTGAAATGCGCCTGCTCGTTATCGAGTACAATATAAACTCGGGCAAGGCATCGCGTCTTGTCTCACTCATTTTTACGCCAGCGTTCTTTCCTACTGGAAAACAGCTTCGATTGAGGATCCTGCGCCTCTTTGTCATTTAGCTCTCGGATATTGATGGAAATTGCCCGGTCTTACGAAGACCGGCTTATCTTGTCAGGAAAACGGTATGCTCTTTCAGGCTTACGGACGTCCTTCTTGTTGCTAACTTCGCTCGTGCAGCTTATCTTTCTACACTCTATATGTCGTAAACCGCATCTCTCCTACCGCAAAACGTTTCGGACGTCCATCTCATTTGATATTCTCATGAGCCTCGGACAATTCCCCCACGCCAATGACCACGATGGTCTACTTTGCTCTGACAAGTACTTGAGCCTGCTGCCACGACAAAATATCCTTGAATAACTCCTTAGCAATCGCATCCCTAATCCAAATCAGTCGACCATTTATCAAGTATTGGCTCCTCGAGCATCGAGCTTGATCTCAGGCTGGGCTCAGGATTTCGTAGAAAGCGCAGCGCTTCGATTGGCGATAGCCCACAAAGAGAGGGAGTCAAAGGTCCTACCTTCGGATGTCGTCAATCTCAGTGCCTAATTCTGGCGAAGGAATGATTGCTCAGAGAATGCAGCGTTAAGAAGCACTTTGGGCAGGAGATGGTGAGATTGCACGGCATGCTGAGGAAGTATTACAAAATTCAACCGATGCCGGATCCTTGCTTGAAGGCGGTGCGTTAAAGTACAAGGCCAAACGCTGAACCGCTCGGATTTTAGCTTATGATCTCGGGAAATAACGCAGAGATACGATCAAAAAAGAAGTCAAGAATCCGGAGAAGCGGGATGACATCAATGAGAGCCACATCTTTGTTCTCAATACAGAGCTCCTCGGACTCCCAGACGCCGATACGGAGCAATTCGACTTCGTGAGGCATCTTCGCAGCTTCAAGGAAATCGTTGACAGAGTTAATCAAAGTCCCGACGACGACGCAAGAATTACTTACACATGCCGGCAGGCAAAATCAAGCTTGTTGCTTCGTTTAAGATGGCGATTTGGCCTTTGAGAGATGGAATGGGAAATGCGGATGATGGCGAGGTAAAGGAGCAGGAGGATTGGAAGTGATACGTTGAAACTCTCATGCCTGTTCCTATCGTTGTTGGTGAGCGAGATTTACCGAGCGTTGACGATATGCGAAAAGAGCTGCAATGACTTTGGTCCATTGCGAATCGTTATGACAAAAACGCCTTGACAAGAGTCAGGATGGAACGGACTATTCTCTCAAATAGAAAGGGAGTAGCTCGTGTTGTATTCCGCAAGGAAAGGGTAGGAATGTAATTCGCGCGACTATCGCATCTATGTCTTCTCCAACAGGAGGAAAATCGAGGTCCTGGCAAAGGATCTGATTGAGGAAGGTGCAGGTGGCTATGGATAATGGAAGAGCTACGTGTGAGCATGTGGTTCGGGCGCAGTGCCTCAAGGCTCTGAACTGAGATTCGCTTTGAACAAGTTGGCAGTGAAATTGTCTTCGTCTGCAGATGTTAAATTCAGAGAGAACACATTCGCATGTATATACTGCTTTTACATCTCAAAGGACATACCCTCTGCAATTTCTGCTATGATCAATACCTGCGTCGAAACCAGAGAGCAAGCTAAAGCAGTAGTGTCGAACGAAATGTCTTGTAACCGAATTTGTGATTCTGTCGCGTCGTGTGCGACTACGGCGTGTCGTCTGCTCAGGCGGACGCAGGGTATCTCTTGACTTTTCACCGCGTCCACACCAATGTCATCGTTCATTTACCACTCGCTCGACATTTGACTTGGACTCAATTATATGTAAACAAAGGGTTTAAAGGTGTGCAGCCGTTCTCAAGGAAGCCCGTGTTGTTCTCCAGCGTCGACTCCAAGTCGCTATATGGCAACTTTGGTTATAAGATGTTCTGTTTCGGTGTCGCTTCTTTCTTCCCAGGTCTCTTTTCTCGACATCTACAACACAGTGACAAACTCGCACGCTGTATCAGACGTGGAGTGAATGCATTGATGAACTTGATATACCAACTCGAACGATAAGCCCTTTGGCTCGACGAGGAACCCGGTATCCAAAAAATGCACCGTTTCGCTACTAGCGCCGAGCATAGTAATCGCTGCACAATCTCCAACAAACATTTTAACTGTGGTTCTCCAAAAGGGAAATAGCAGAGTCAGCGATACTGTATACGTACTTTTCCGAGTATGCCGGTGGAACCAGCCGTTGAAATGGTGAGTTGGAATCTCTATATAGCTGGCCGCTTTCTTCTCCAAACCTTGTATTCACCTTCTTGATTGCGCTTTGACTTTAGCTTCTTGACTGCCTCCAACCCCATTTGCACGCATCGTGTCGACGGTTCAGACCAAGGACGACAATTTTGTAGCATTCGACACGATCATCATGGTGACGAGGACTGCGGGTGTCTTCACTAGCGTTGACCTCGCCGAGGCTCGTCAGCTTATAGACCTTATGTCGAATGCCGTAGCGGAAATGGAGCACCAAGAATCTCTGAGTACGAAAAAGAGCGAGGGTACATGGCAAAATACAGCGAGCAGACCGTTGCGTGTTCTTGCGAGTGCTGCGGACCAGCTCAGCGTCTCTGTGCGTCCGCCGAATATTGCTATCGCCCAGATAGCGGATGGGGTAAGTGAATTCCGTCTTCTGTTTCCCTGTTTAACCAGGAGACGAACATTTCAGTGCTGACTCCTTTACTTTCAGTTCTATCACACGGCGGCTCTGCGGGTTATCATTGACGGGAATGTCCCAGAAATCATCAGAGCTCTCTCAACTCAAAATTCGGACGAAGGACTCGATTTCAAGTCCAGGGGCGTTGCAGTGGGTGATATATCGGCGCTTTGTGGAATTGAGGTTTCAAGGCTTGGTGTGTTTATTTCTTCTTCACAATGATAACTCCATTTGATCGTTAAAACAAGTTGGAAACGACAGCTCGCGTCCTTCGTTATTTGGCTACGCACCATGTATTCCGTGAAGAGCTGCCTTTAACGTCCTCCAACGACCCCGCGGACGATCGTTTCGCACATAGCCGTCTCAGCGCTGCACTCGATTCAGGCGCACCACTTGAAGATGTTCTTTCTCCTGGCGGACTTCGTAACTACGAGAGGCTGAGGAACGATAAAGATATACACGTGGAAGAGCAAATAGCGGAGAAAGAAACTTATGACGCTGCGACGAAGCGGTGGGAGAGGAAGTTTGGGCGTCAGGACAAAGGAGCAGCTCTTGGGGCGTACATTAGTTTCCAGTGCGTCCGGTTATCCAGGTTCTCTTCCATTCAACTAAATGACTGAAATCGGTAATGCTCGTTGTTTCCAGCTGCAATGACATGGCGTATGACGCGACTGGGATCTGCGACGCGCTTCTTCCTTTGCCAACTCCCGCACATGCTCTGAAAAACGCTACAGGTGGATGTGCAGATGGGAGAGACGCCATTCGGAACAGACCTATGGATCATCCTCTCAGAGGTCCCATTCAATTTGCGAGAGCCGGTCAGATGTTTACTGGAAGTGCTGCAGCAGCTTCTCCTGCTCTCATCGCCAATCATCAAGGGAATGACGAGAGCAAGTTGTCTGAGAGAGATCCACAAAATTTGACGATTTTCCAGTGGCAATGCTTACCTGAAAACAAGCATGTGCTACATAGGTTTGGATGCGGAATGAAGGCCAAAGGTGACTTCCCTCCCCCTGAATCTATTTTAAATGGTGAGAGCAGGTTTCCGGTTATCCGTCCAGTCTACTTTGTTCGCTGATTGTCTGTTACAGGCTTCTATTGGGCTGGTCTTCCAAATGGCAGTACTATCCTTGACGTGGGAGGCGGGGTCGGAAGTGCATCTCTTCAAATAATACGCACACACAAACATCTGCGTCTCGTTGTGCAAGACTTAGAGGCAGTTGCCCGCAACGGACAACTGGTTCGTGTGCTCATTAGTATCAGAGGATGATTTTGCATGGCTAACCCATTTGCAAATTTCATCGTTTGCAGTTTTGGGAGGAGCATTATCCAGAAGCTCTTAAAGAATCCCGCGTCTCTTTTCAGACACACAACTTCTTCGAACCTCAACCGGAATTCACTGACAACGGACGGAATGCACCGGCAGTTATCTTCATGCGAATGATCATGCACGATTGGAACGATGAGCGGTGTGGACTCATCTTGAGGAACGTTCGGTCTATTGCAGATAAAGATACGAAGCTTGTCATTATGGAACTTGCTTTGACAAGAGCGTGCAGGGAAGAAAATGATTCGGTTCGCAGAATGCACGGAACGAATGAGCTAGACGAGGCGCCCCAGCCGCTGCTTGGGAATTGGGGTACTGCTAATGGTTTGGCATATGCTGCCGACATTGCTGTACGTCTTCGCTTTATTGACCATGGTTCGAAAATTGCCATTTATCCGCTTCACTTTTTTTCAGATGCTTTGTACCATCAATGCGTCCGAGCGCACTTTGATCGCGTTTGATAAGCTCCTTGCACTAAACGGCTGGCATTTGAAGACAGTCCACACTGCATCAGACAGTTGGTATCCTTTTAACCAGCTAGTTGCTGTCCCAGTATAATAGTATTGAAGCCGAAATGAAAGTGGTAACTGGACCGATGGAGCGCGATTTTTGGTATTCAAGTTCTGAGTCATCGCGACAGCTCGGAAGACTTCTGGGCGATTCCAGACTGTTGGTCTTTAAGTAAGTAAGTCGGAACCAAACGCGACAGACACTTCATAATGTCTGCTCCAAAGACTGATGGGGGTGCCGACAAAGAGCCATTGAATATTGTACCGCCGGTATTTCGCTCTTCCTTGCTGGTTCTGTATTTCATATGGAACACAAGGCGTCTCAGCCCTTGCTTTCTTATCTGTCTATCTATACAGCGCAACTGTTCGAGTGCCGTATAATTGCTTCCACATTGCTGGCTTCTTCCCTCACCGATTCCAATGAAACAAATGAGGTCATATAAACCGTACGTTCTCGATGACAATTCTAACTTCTCAGAAAGAAGCCTTACTAAATTGCTGACTTCCTTCCCTTCGAGTGGTAATCAATAATCCAGGACCAAATTGCGCCCCGAGGGAGAACAAGTTTATCGAGCAGAAGTGCCTCCTGAGGGTGTTTCCCGCTATATGAGAGCCTGGCGACTCGCCGTCGCTGCTCGTACATTATCAAGAATGTTTCTACGATTCCTGTTATAACCGGACCCGCGTACAGCAAAGATCTCCGACGAAATTTTCCTCGATCCTCCTGTCAAAACTGGCGCGTTTCGTCGCTTACTTCCTCGCAATCTACGACAGATTCAGCAGGCTCAGTATCTCCCTTCGAGTTTCAGGGTTCGGTGGAGATATGTCTGTTAGTATGTCTATTAGTATGCATGGCTGTTTTATCCAGCTCTCTGGGCTAGTTCCTGAAGAGGTCCAGTATTATGCCAGCGTCACGAGCTGTGGCTGAATTGGATTCGTAACAGATTACGAAGGCGTCGTGGAATAAGGTATGAGAGCTTGTCTTTTCCTTTTGATCATATTTTTTGATCTTGATAATTTTTTCTTCTAGATTGAAGACGACGAACATCTTAAACCCAAAATATATAAGCAAAGGACAATGATGGCGAGGCCGCACTAATGGCGTCATTTCTTAGATTGCTATCAAATATCAGTTAAAACACTTCACGGCGCTGTTTGGGGTCGTGGAAAGGCTATTTCGGAGAACGGATCAATATACGAGCGTATGTTTTTTAAGCGAGTCAATTGAGGCAAAGCCAATTGTTGACTTCCGCATCGGCTTTTCATTTTTTGCTCAATGAAGGAGTAGAAACGCTGAATCTCCGACCGTAGATTGTTTGCTATCAGCTGCACTCGATCAGAAAGTCCGTTTGGAATGACGCTGGGTAGGTGGTCGAGATCCATTGCAAACCCTGACCTTGGTACTTCGACCACCGCAGGTTGTGATTTGATATTCAAGTTACTTTGCGCCTACTTTATTGAGAATATACTTAACTATGATACCACTGGCAGCGACCCAAAAGCACAACATCCGTTTTCAGTGGTTCTATGATTTAATGCCTTCTATTTTCATTATATAAGTCTTGTTCCATTTACTAAACGTGTTATGCGTATATAATTTCTATTGCATCTGATTTTGTATCTAACGAGCATCTGTGTCTCCCTTTGTTAGGAACGCACTCAAACTCTCCGCTATTTCCGACGACTGTTTCGGAGCATCCGTTTCTCCCATTGATAACAATGCCTGCAAATTCTGCGACATTTCCGGCAATTCACTTTGCGCGTCTTCAGCTTCCTTGAACGACTGATAAAGGTCGATAGATGGACCCAGCTTCGCCTTATATTCAGCGAGGTATTTATTGAATGACTTTTTGCAATTCTTCTGTTCATTGATTTCGCTCGCGGTTAGTTTCTCTCTTCCGATAATCCGGGTCCTCTTGTCTTCGAGTACTGCTTCTGCTGCCTTCCAGCGCCTGTGCCAGTAGCCTAAAGTACCCTCAGCGCAGATGCATCGGTGGTAGTACTCCTCCAGTAGCGCTGTGGGGGTCTCTGGATTGATCACCATGGTCTCGTTCAACAGCGTGCGGAGGCGCTTCTCCGCATTCTCGCCACTTTCTTTAACCTTGTGTTGAGTATCGTAGAGTTCTTGGAGTTTTTCCTTTGCACTATTTATCTGAATGGAGTTATTGGTGGGAGTTTGGTATAAAGAAAGCTGCGGCTTCGCGCGGTTTGTGTGAGCTACAAGGCCAAGGAAGCATTCCAGCTCTTTCGTCCTCCGGAAGTGTGAGCGCTTTCTCAGTGTGTTAGGGATATAGGTTAGATTGAATAGCTTTTCGCCAACTTTATCATCTCTGCCTTCGCTATACTTGGCTCTTAACGTGGATGGCAAATCTTCGTCGGCTACCTTGGCCAAACGCTCCACTTCTTCAATGGCATCAAGACCATCAAAGCGCTTGCCGTCAGAAAAAATACTAATGCTGACGGGCTCCAGGACAAGGGTACCTGAACTGGACTCGGATGCGGACGCGGACGCGGACGCGGATTCGGGATGTTGGGCGTGTGCGTTCGCTGCCTTTGGAGCGAGCTTCAAGCCAGAGCCAGGCACTGCTCGGCGCTTTCCAGAGCTACCGCCAGAGAGATCGGGAGCGGAAGGATCGCTCTCACCAATACGACGCTTTCCAGATCCTTGCGTAATTTGAGACATTGGGTAAGCTGTGTGGAGTGAGTGTACAGGGGCTGGAGCAGGCGGATGAGTTTGAGCGATGGAGATCGTTGGAAAGGGAGGGGAGACGATAAACAAAGGGGCTACATGCCAGTCTTTTATGCAAACTTTTTAGGGGTTTGCGCATACCTTGAAGACCATGAATTCACCCTATATGAGCATTGCTCAATTTACGACTATGGGTAAAAGCATACGGTTAGCAAAGAAATAAGGTAAGTCACAAAGGGAGAAAATGCCCACATAATGATCCCATATCCTACGAGATATGTGCTGCTCTTGTAGAGTGAAGCTCATATTATAAGGCATGTTGTCACTCGAATATCTTCAGTTACCTTCCTATCGAATGGATGCTGATTAGTACTGGGAGTAGCACATGTTTGTTCATTAGTCATAGGCTCGTATCAACTCGAACCTTATTGAGGCCTGGGTGGGAGTCCGTGGGACTTGAATGCAGACGATGAGACCAGTAATATTTACTGGCTCATGTCTTTAACGATTTGCTTGTTATAGTTACTAGGGAAGTCTTCGAGTCGTTGTCATTATGACTGGACTGGAGGAATGAGGAAAACTGAAGCCGGACATCTCATCGTTTGCCCGACGCGCTCTCCTTACCGTGCGAACATTGCTTACCAAAGTGCTGCTATTACGCTATTTTGTCATACGCTGATCTAAACGCACGCACAATCTTGCACAATCCAACTGACGTCAGCTGTAATCAGTTTCAGAACCGAACCAGACATCTTTGCTTTCTCTGTCTCTGTAACAATGAACATGTCCAGTATCCTCTTGCTTGTTTCCGAGTATATATAGCGTGCAAACTGTGCAAACCTTGGTTTATTCTTGGTGCTCAAACATGGAATGTCCTGGAAATGTTTCGCTCATGGGACGAAACGTTTTCATCGTATATAGACCTTTGCGGACGCCTTAGAACCCACCGTCGACGAAAATCTTAACGCTACTCGTCACTGTCGTTGTATTCTGACAAACGATAACCTTTTGTTTTGTCGACACCACAGCATGGGTCAGACAGCTTCCTCACCCTCCGATGTCCGCGCCTCTTTCGTCTTCTCATCCCGAAATCTTGCCAACGCTACACTCGAATCTTCACAGCTCAATCTGACATACACACTCTCGACACCATTCAACGCGCGTCATACATGGACGCTCACAAGCATATCACGAACGCCCTCGATCTCAGCTCAGACTAATGCTACTACTGCAGCAGCTCCAACTGTGGGTGGGTTCGGAAAGGCGGGTAGGCATGGCGATGTAGCAGCTGTACCCGGAAGCGTGGTTGTGGCAAAGTGGGAGAAAAACACAAAGTTTTGGAAGGACGACAGGGTACAGTTTCGATGTTACGGATTGTTCGACCCCGAGTCGGATGGGACAATGATGGAAGTAGACGACGTGTTTCCGAGGACAGGCGGTTTCTTCAGAGGCGCGTGAGTGCTTGGAAGTCTTTTTTTTTGTCGTTTCCTTTGCTGAACTATTGTCTCTCGTTCGCGCCGCGTTTTCTTGACACAGACATAGGACGTTCGAGGCTTCGGAGGCTTCGGACCCTCCTCGGAAGTTCACTTGGAAGACAAGGAGACGACGAGCAAAGGTTCGTTGGTCGTTTTTTTTTACTCTTTTCTTGATTGGGCCCTGTACACGTTAAAAGCTCACACTTGCTTATAGCTCATAGTCGAAGGTCAACATGGTGGGTTGCCTGTTGCGGAATTTCTCCCTCGGTACGGAGGGTTCCACTCCAAGAATCCAGAAATCGTCCTTTACCAGGATTGTTCTGATATTTTGGACATTCTTATAGGTATTCTTCGCTATGCTTCCTGTTCGCCGTTACTTGAGTACGCTGACAAGCACTATTTAGTCACTTGCTTGATTCAGGAAAAGAAGCGTAGAACTTCCTATAACAGTGAGTCGCCGTGTCTCTTTCCCAACGGATGGAGGGTAGAATTGACTACTTATGTCTAGGTTGGCGTGGAGGTGGCTATGTAGCACTGGGAGACACTCCAGGAGACGGTTGAGTAGTATAGCATTTTCTCCATTTCTCTTTTGGCGTTTATTTGTGATATCTCTTTTGTGTTACCAAAGACATAGATTACGAACACTGTAAATTATATCTACTGTCCTCACACAATTGGAGGCAAACTTCAAAGCAATTGATATTGCTATCAGGTTGTGTATCGCCTGTATTCACCATTTTCTGTACTCCACTTTGATATGCGTTTGGTGCTACTGAGTTGATTGCTCAATCAAGAATATCTCTGCGTATTTTCCCCAGTACTTTTTTAGTGCGCTAATTGTCCGAGTAATCCTGGCGTCCTCCATATGAAAAGACCGTCGTCGATCGATTCTATCAAACTCTTATGTGTGACTTTGATTTCTGCCTTGCAATATGAGGCTTTGTAAACGCGACGCTACAACGTATTCCTTAGATGTCGTTCTAAGAGTGACGGCGCTTTTCATAGACAACAATTCCAGTACCATGTCCGATATACCTTATGTTCTACGTCTACACATTCTGTATTTATTCAAGGTCTTCGATGTCTTATCGTTCTCTTCAGACTCCGGTATCATTTTTCTTCCCTCTAAAACTTTTGAATGTATATGCAGCCGTTATGCATTTGACTGAAAGGAGGGCAAGACAAGACTCTTTGAAGACAAAGAGCTCTCTCTTCTGTTAACATGGCTGTCTTTCTGATAAATATTTAGACTGGAAAACACACCCTAACCCTCCCAAAAAAAGAAAAGTCGCACTTACAGATGGTGTTTCCAAAGTAGCGTCCATATTGGCATCAACGAAGATTTGGCGAATATCCTCGGTGTTGATACTCGCTCCGTCGGAAGCGCCATCTTCAAGGTCTCCCCGTAGCTTCCGTCTGGAGTTAAGTCTGTTACACTCGGAATTATTTTTCGCAGATAATAAAAGTTTAACCATCCACTTACAAAGCAAACATGGAATTAACGTATACTAGACGAGCGAGCGTTAGAAAGTAAAAGAGGTAAAGAAAGGATTAGTCTTGCATGTAGAGAAAAATGGTTTGATTCCCACTCACGCTTCGGGATGAGCAAATCCAATAAGAGGTATACAAAAGTCGTCGGAGAGACCACTGATATAATCAACGTCGCGATTGCAACAAGACTTGTTGCTAACCCACTTCCCGTTGAGTATAAAATAAGTCGATCGATGACTGTATCCATCCCCCTCCGCCTCACTGACCCACTTCCAGATCCGGATCTTGCTTCCCGAATACCCGAGCGGCTGGTATGCAGCAAATACGCAAGCACACTCGCTATGAAGACGTCCGAGAAAGCGGTGATGGCGCTGATAACACGCTGGATCGTGATTTCGTGGGCGAACGCGGAAAAACGGGGCGTACGACGGAGGAGAGCGTATTGGGCGATACATGCACCATATTGGGCCAGGACGAGAAGGATAGAGATCGCAGTGATGAGGCGGGAAAGGAATGGAGATCGGTTGACGTCGGCTTTGCTTACTATTTGCAGTTCGAATTACCACATTTAATAGTGGCCTACATTGTTGAGAATAACTGATGGAAGAGACGAGAGAACACGTACGTTGCCATATCCGCGAGACATAAAAACATTGGACAAAGAAGTCTGTTGTGCTAGTAAAAATGACGCTTGTCTGTGCCGTTCTAGAATCGTATCAGTGTTATGGTCCAAAAGACAAACAGCACGGTCTAGTGATCTTTGGTAAGAGTACGTACACCAAGTACTGGTTTAGAATCTCCTCGTTTCCAAAGTTGCGAACGAGGTATGTGTATACGAATTCGATGATAAGTCCCTGTTGAATGGTATCGATAGTAAATGTGAAGAGAACGAAAAGCTTTTGGAGCCACATGTCGGAGCGACCGAAACGCTACGAGGCGTTCTTGGTCATTATGCGACACATGATAGATAGAGGAGGTTACAAACGTCGAGGTAAAGAAAAAGTTGTGTGCATGATACACCCCAGAGTCTAAGAAGACCATTGAAAAAGAATCGTAGTTGCGATACTAATCGTCTGTCTCCTTACGCCATAGTAAGCCTGAATGTAAAAAGTACGTCTGAATTCGTTTGCATTCAACGCGAAAAATGGGGGAATACTCACACACATGCTAAAAATAAGCAGCCAAACTAGATAGAAAAGTCAGCGCCTTACGCCAAAGCTTGAATTGCATTATAGGAGCGGAGCGGACCGTGCTATCGAGGTCTGGTATGCCATTGGAATCCGTGGTCATGGTGGAAGAGCAGCGCGGACTGGCCTGGAGTCGCAAATTGAGTAGAGGTGAAAGGGATAGCCGTAACTCTGTAGACGGAAGTAAAGTCACTTTGTCAAGCTCATCTTTTATCCCGTACAGGTCCTAGTCACTCCACGAATAGCATGTGCACAGTCCGAGAATTCAATAAAGCGAGAAGGGCGGTGATATCAAAGTCCGATGCTGTTGTGTAGATGGGGATAGTTGATAAGACTTTACGTCCATCTCTAGATCTTCCTACTTTGATCGGCATGCTGTGTGAAAGATTTCGAGTATGGTGACCCGTGTCACTCGCATATACGTACTAAATAATAATAAAATACCCTGCGCAGGTAACTTCTAGCAAGAGCGTCACCTTATAGATATTAGAAACTGTCGAGTCTCGCGAAGATGAAGTAACTTTAAAGGAGTCCGGAGTATATGGCGACTTTGTATTGAATAGCACCCGAGTTTGAAACCTCGGAGTATATTATTGATATGGTTTAGATGCGGCTTTCGGCTTTCTTGGCGGAATCCGGAAACGAAAGATAACAAACTGTAAACACTAAAACGTTTTGGCGGGAATCAATGAACTTTGGAAGAAAGTTTATCCCGACACAAAATCATTAGAGGGGTCAACGTAGCCAGTGGTTTACAGTTCATTTCACCATTTTTGATACTTCAACTTGAGGATACGGCTGAAGGGACCGATAAGCTGGAGAGTTATGATGAGAAGCGTAAGCAAACAAGCATACACGTACATGATTTTAAATAAACGCGTGCTCAAAAACTGATCACTGCAAGAAGCGTGTAAACCAGGAGACGACTCCCCTTGCGCATTCCTCTTTGGCAAAGCCTTAATCAAACAGAGTTCAAGCTCCGCCATCTTTCCGATCAAGCGACAATGTAGAAGTCACGTACGTTCAACCTCAACGTCGGGATCGCACTTGACGGCAAACCCGTGCTGAACTCCCGAGAAGATCTGGAAATAGTAATCATTTCTAGTTTCTACGAGAATATCTTCAGCAACCCGGCGTTTATCACTCGGGAAGACGTTATCGGTCTCTGGAGGCGGCGTAAGGGCGTAAGTGGGATGAAGACTTGAGAACGGAATACCTGCACAGCAGAAAATGATGGGCACTTGATTATCGTTCAGTAAGACCGCGTGTTTAATCAAAAGACGACGAGGTAGACAGACCTCTAACGTTTCGAACGTGCTCTTCCGTTAAACTAGTAGGGTGACAGAGAGCAGCTTCTCTCATTAAACATCGACATCCAACCACAATCGCTGGTCTTACCTGCCACTATTTCTTTCTCCGCTCCGAGGTTCATAACGAATGAAGCGCCAAAACAATAACCTATTGACGCGGTGACCAAATCAGTGCCCAAATTATTGCGAAGAAGCGTGTTACACTCACCAACTGCGGCATACTTCAAATCTCTTCCAAATATATCCTTGACGGCCTTCCTCCATCGAGGCTCACATTCATACGCACGGTCAAATGCCATCTCTACCCAATCAGAAATATTGAAACCCTCTTCACCCGCATGTTTTGAAACAGGGTCTCCGAGAAAATAATCGATCCCGACAACTATGAATGCTTAATCTAGCATTAGTCATCAAAAGTCATTACAGGGACAATTTTTTTTAAAAAAAAAACACCGTTCTGGGAAAAGTAATCCATAATTAATTGGTTGTTGATGTATGACGGTCCGAAACCATCTGCGTAGAAGAGAATAACGCCCTTCGCTCTCTGACCATTAAATGGTTCAACCAAGTACGTGTCGACTCCACCGATAGACTCCCACCTGCCTTTCGGTTCGCCGGCGTGTTTCACCGAACGAAAACAGGCGTCGCAGGGTGCACTTGCGAGGATCTGGAAATTTTCTGACATGATAGGAGATGGATCAGTTGAAGGGGATAAAGTGATGAGAGAGTGAAGCAAGCCTTTTTATACATAATATGACCGTGCCTGAGAGTTTCGGAAGGGAGCGCGCGAAGGAGTACGGAATGCTCACGAACAAAGAATGAATGATCATGCATGTGTCGTAATATGAAGGAGATATGCGTGGTTATTGATTTTGACAAAACTGCCTTTGACCAATGGCCTTCGGGAGGTCAGCCGGTGATAAGTCCACGTTCTTGCTTAAAAGAAACCAACTGCCAACTATAGGAGGGTGCGTGGGTAAGATTTTCTTCTTCTTCCATGCTCTTCTACGATTGCTGCCAGTGGTGTTTTGCGTTGACGTAGAGCTTCCGGAACACCGAAGTGGGCGATAAGTACATTAGTAGTTTAAGAACATAGAGATCCCGGTTCAATGAAAGTACCTCGAATAGGACATTCAAAACATCAAAGCACTTTCGTACTATAATACCTATTAAAACAATTTTAGTTGAAAACGTTGATTTAAGACAAAGAAGGGCATGTACCACACGCACAGTTGCATTTACAGACATGATGCCTTTATTTAATATATTTCGTTTTATTTCAGGAATCGAGTAAACCAGGTTACGACCCCCCTCACAGCTTCCTCCTTTGCAAAACCTGCGCAATCACGTTTTCGTTAGATGAAGGGTGCATTTGTCAATATAGTGTAGAAACGAAGGCACATACGTTCTGTCTCGACATTGGGGTCGCACCTCACTGCAAATCCATGCCTGACGCCTGAAAAGACCTGGAAATAATAGTCTTTCTTGGCTTCAACGAGGATGTCTTCCACTCGACGACGCTTCTCCAATGGGAAGGGAATGTCGATTTCTTGAAATCAAGTGAATCGAGGATGAGATGAGTACAATACAATGAATAGCACATACCTGCACAGCAGAAAAGCACGGGAACTGATAGGGAAGTCAGTCAAGACGATGGCACGATGACACTTGGTCATTATCAAGTACCTTTTACGTTATGAATGTGGTCCTCTTCCAGTCTCGATGGATGACAAAGTGCAGCTAGAGGTGCATTGATAGGTGTTTGAGAATGGTAAATGCAGTCCTCCAAACACACCAGCGGCTATTTCTTCATCAGCGCCGAGGCCCATAACGAAAGGTGCTCCAAAGCAGTAGCCTGAATCAAGAGGTCGTGAAGAGGAGAATTCATCGACGGCGTGCGACGATTATTGGTCACTCACCAACAGCACCGTAGCTCAAGTCCTTGCCAAATTTATCTTTGATAGCCACCAACCATCTGGGAGCGCACTCGAAACCCCGCTCAAACGACTTGTTGATCCAACCCATTCTATCGAAACCTTCTTCGCCATTATGTTTCGCGATAGAATCGCCAAAGAAGTAATCGATTCCGGACACCACGAAGCCTAGCGAAAGCATATGGTGCCATATCAAGAATAGTACTCATTGAACAAAATGTAAAAGATAGTGGCGCACCATTATCCGCAAAACAGTCCATGAGCAATTGATTATTGATGTACGTCGGTCCGAAAATGTCCGAGTAGAACAGCATGACACCTTTCGCCTTCACTCCTCCAGATGGTCCAACGAGATATGTGTCGATGCCAGCGATCTTCTCCCATGTACCTCTGGGTTCTCCGACGTGCTGCACGGAGCGAAAACAGTCGTCTCCGGGTGCGCTTGCGATTGTCTGGGCTTTGTCAGTCATGGTGTGAACGGTGAAGCGAGAGAACGAAGATAGCAAAAGTTGCGTGTAAGATCCATGGCCTTTGACTTAAAGGGCTATTTAAGTGTCGTCCAATATATTAGATGATTCAAAGCTTGGGCACATGCGCGATTCCCATCGGATGTGGTAGTGTGGTGGTAGTGTTGACTAATTATCCCTAGCCAATCAGCTTCGGTAAATTTCCCGCCAGTCACGTGTTACCGTTGATCGTCTTTTGCTAAGCTTTCGTGCCTGTGGCTGGAGGCTGGCCTAGAGTTGAGAATGCGGAATATATTGATGAAACTCACGGTCATGGTCATCATACCATGCCCGTCATTCCACTCTCTTTTTCTCGAGCGCCCATCATCGCTATCGTTATAAAACCCCCACCCCCCAATTTCCTCTCTGAGGACAACTTGAAGCCATGGACCGTGCCATAGAATGGCTGAAGCGTCTCACCGTTGACTCGCAGACTGTATATTTTGTCGCAGGGACGAGCGTAGTGTACGTCGTCCTGCAGTACGCTTTGGAATACAGGAAGGCTCTAAAGAGTGTCGAGTACGTCTACGTTCAGCTAAATCTATGGAACCTCTAAGCAACGACGCGTTTTAGGCATCTTCCGGGGTTCAGACACGTATTCAGTCCCAATGGAATTATCGCGAACGCACTTCCTTTCTATATCCCTGGCATTGGTATCGGAAGAAACCATGCGCATAATACGTGTTACGATGGTACGTTTCGAGCATTGTTACATTTGAGCGTACTTAGGAGGCTCTATAGATTTCCAATATTTCGGCGCGAATGTTTATTCCAACGTAAGCTCTCCGGCAATTCCATCCTTACACCGTGACGCTTATGCTATAGCTCTAGGTTTCGTTGCTTCCTCGCCCCCACGTAGAAATTGCAACTTGCGATGCTTCAACTGTCAAAGTAGATGCGCTCCTATTGTCTTAAATTTAATGCCGTGCTCATGATCTGCGCCCAGGAAATCACAACTTATCGCGCCAGATATGTGAAGCCTATTCATCAATACGATATCGTCATGCAATTTGGGAGGAACATTGTCGCTACTGAAGGTCCGGGATTTTTCATTTACTGTGCTCAAAAATTCCGTCTCATTTTTTTTCTTATACAGGAGAAGAATGGAAGAAGCACAGGAGGATTGCCAATCCCGCATTCTCTGAGGTACGTGGCGAGTTTATTCATTAAATTCGAGGATCTAGTGGTCTGACTTTTTTCAGCCGAATAATAAACTAGTTTGGGACGAAGCCGTAAGGATTACGGTGGACATGATTACGAATGTGTGGAAAGATGAGCAAGAAGTATCGTACGATCATGTTAACGAGATGACAATGACGGTGAGCTTTCCAACCCTATATCTAGTGTCTCCGAAACTTATTACAACTATCTCCAGGTTGCGCTTTTGATCATTGGCTCTGCGGGTGATTTATTCCTTTTTTCTTGGCCCTATATTCCCAAATATCAACTTTTCAATAGGCTTCGGTCGCAAAATCTCCTTCTCTGACGACCTCAGAATCCCTCCTGGTCATAAAATGTCATTCAAGGACGCACTCCATATTGTTTCGTCGAACTCCATCATTCCGCTTGTTATCCCAAATTGGGCAATGGCATTTACGTCAAAGCTTCGAGAAATACGCACGGCATTCAAAGAGCTGCGCACGTATATGCAAGAAATGATCAATGCACGACGCAGCGCCGAGAAGAGACCTGAAAGGCATGATTTATTTAGCAGCTTGTTGGATGCAAATTTAGAGGAGGCAGACGGAGCAGCGAAGCTGAATGACAGCGAGCTGATCGGTGAGATGACATGAAATACATGGCAAGGGAAGCTTTCTGATAAGTGGACGCACTCTTAGGAAACATCTTCATCTTTCTCTTGGCTGGGCACGAAGTAAGCTTATTCGACCTTCCTGTGTTTTTCGGAGCTTATCTATCATTTGGAAGACTACTGCACATACTCTTTGCTTTACGCTTGCTCTCTTAGCCTTATACCCAGACCAACAAGAGCTTTTATACTGCAATGTGAAGTTAGCGTTACCCGACAAACGGCTACCTGTACGAACAGACGTTTCCTTCTTCATGAACATACGATGACTAGTTATGGTTGTGTGTAGACTTACGAAGACGTTGGTTCATTGTCTTATGTTCTGGCGTATGTTTTTTTTTCGAAAATTATTCAGTTTTCTTCAAATAATGCTTACTCCCAGGGCTTTTTATGAGACTCTGCGACTGTTTCCTCCGGTTAGTCGACAATTAAATATTTGCCTCTTGCATCTGACTTATAGATGTTTTTTTTTATCTAGGTGCCACCCATACCCAAGTACGCTGCAGAGGACATCAGTATGCCCTGCACGGACGTAAATGGAGAGAAGATTATGGTACCTGTGCCCAAGGGCGCGAATGTGACAATTCACGTTCCTGGGATGCATCATAACCGTTCGTAATATAGTCCCTCAATACCCTATCAGACGTTCCGAATGTGCTAATTAAATTGCAGCAAATTATTGGAAAGACCCGAAAGATTTTAGACCGAGTCGATTCATGGATGACTGGCCTCGTGATGCTTTCTTGCCATTTAGCGGTGGGGCGCGATCATGCATTGGCAGGAGGTCTGTTCCGACCTCGCTTTCTTTCATCGTCCATGGACTTATTTTCATATTTGCTCTCTAGATTCTCCGAGACGGAAGCTGTTGCAATCCTTGCTATAATCATATCTCGCTATAGCGTTGAGATAAAGATTGAACCTCAATTCGCGAATGAGACGTTCGAACAGCGGAAAGATCGTGTTCTGCGGGCAACCTCGGGTATTACAACAACGTGTGTCACTTTCACGTCTCATTCTCTCAAAAGGTTACTCAGCATTTGCCTTAGACCTATCCGTGTCCCAATTACTTTCAAGAGACGGCCTTGAAGTGTTTATTTGGCTTCGTGTCGCTCATCTTTCTGATACACAGGATTATTCTATAGCGTTTATCGTCAAGTGTGTTGTGTCTGCCATCGGGTCTTCGTATATCATGATACTGCGTTACTAATTCCCTTTCGTCCGAACTCGGTTAGCGACATAACTAAGCAATACTATATACAATGCCCTGCTTAGAAAGCAGGTGGCGTTCCATGTGTTTTTAAGTGGGCGGTTTTCAAACTTTAACCTTGCAATGTAGTTTGATCAATTATCGCGCTTGACGTTCATTGCGCGTATCTTGCTGTTTACTCCTCTCAGCCAGTCGTTCAAATATTTTACAATCTCAATTAGGCGACGTCACCGTGATGGAAGTTCTGCACAGCGCACGGCATGTCCAACCTTGTCCGCATTAACCTTGAAGTTGCGAAGGCTCTTCTCAAAACTGGACTGGGAGGGATCTTGCATGTCAGCATCGAGAAGTCTGAAGAGTTCCGTATGGAGAATTTGAGTGTAATCTTTGTTAACGTCCTCCTGCTTCTCCAGATCTTTGACATTGTCCTGCACTGACTTTTTATGCTCATTCCTGAGGTCATACGCATGAGCCCAGGCCGAAAATAAACGGGACTTATTCTTTAAAATATCGCCATGTTTCATTTCCTCGGCATTTGAAAAGATAACCGATGCTTCTTCGACAAGCCGTGCCACCTCCGCCTCCGCTGCCTCGAGCACCTCTTTGCGTTGCGTCATTTGGGAAACCATCTCGACGATCTCGTCACCATTCTTCGAGGACTTCGCTGTCCCGCGTCTGGACCCTCTGGACCCTCTGTCGCCTCTCATCGGGGGTGTGGGTGAAGAACCGTTTGGCGGCGTGTTGCGTTTTCTCTTCGAGCCTGCGCCTGTGCCTGACATACTATCGGAGCCGGAGGTTGGATGTTGGATGGAAGTAAGATTAGGAGGTCTCGAAATGTCAATGAGAAGAGAGCATGCGATGATCTCAAGTCGATTGAAACGAGGACGTTGGGATCTCGTGAGATGAAAGTAGATGAAAATAGTCGTCCAAACGAAGAGAGTTATCGTGGGGAATGCAGCGTGAGGATTATTCTAGAGTAGCAATATTATGGCAAGCGGGGCAGGGGGCCTTTTCCCAGTGGAAGACGAAATGAAAAGCATGACATGGTATCGCGCATGCATGGTATATAAAGTAACGGCGCCAAAGAAATCAGTTACAGGTAACCAAAGTGTAAATGTGGGAGCACCTACCAATTTTTGCGATGATGTAGCCTGCACTTAGAATCGCAGGTTCTTTAGGCGTATGGGAATGTTGTATTGAAAATGGCCTCGAGGCAGTATGCACAAGGCCAGGCGTTTGAAGAGATAGCAGTGAATAATCAGGAGAGAAAAAGAGCAAAACAAAGTTCGTCGTCCTGCAAGAGTTTCAAGTCAACCCAATACAACAGAAGCAAAGTTGCTTGCAAATGTTCACTAGACATATTGAAAGTATGCAAATGTGCATTGATTGGTCCATATTTTCCAGTCCATATTAGCCTTGGAAAAATAAAGTAGACATACTAGCAAAGCCCCTCCCGTTAGAAAGAAGAGAATTATTCGAGTCATTCATAGCTTGTAGAACGACCGCCTCGCATTATAGTCAAATGCGACGCAGAGAATAGAAAGCTAAAGGCTGATGGGGAGCAGGTGTTTGGAACGACGTGCAAGTAAAATGCACTGACAAAAAAACTTGCACTCACCTCGTTGATGTTATGAGTTTTACAAAAAAAGATGCTGGACGTCGACGCACGACTCATCAGTCCATTATATTTGAAAGGCTGTGTTGCATTCTAACAAAACGAGTTCCACTGAATTGTGTGTCATAAGAAGTAGGAGCTGCTTTAGAGGCTATTGGGGGTTAGGGAGGGTAGAGGGAAGGGAGGAAAAACGAAAAGTGACTCGAGTAAAATCGAATGTGGATAATGTTACAAATATTGTGACCTAAGAGAATGTCACAGAAGTAAAGTCGTGACACTCGCGCACTCGATACATTTACTCAACCATTGCTGGTGCGTCCATGTTCATGCTTCCAGAGCTCAATACATTCGATACTAATACAATACAAAATATATAGGATATATAGGAAAAGGGAATGTATATTCAACATCGTTTTATCTTTCCTTTTTTTGGAGTGGGATCGAAGGAAATTAAATCGAGAGACTGAAATCAAACATCGATCCGATGTCCACATCCATCCCATTGCCAGTCTGAAACTGACCGTCCAGCTCACCTACAAATGGCCATGCATTCAAGTCGAGAGGTGCATCAAGTGCGGTTGGATATGACTCTGGGCCCATGAAGAACTGGGAGTAGTCCTTGTCAAGCTCGGCGGAGAGAGCAGACGCGCTGGGTGTGAAGAACATATCTGACATCTCATCCGACGGCGTGAGTAGGATAGCTGGGCTGTTGTAGGGTGCAGCGTAGCCATGCCAGCCATCGGCGTCGAACTTCGAGACGGGCATGGACAAATCGGGACTGGAAATGGGAGACGTCGCATATGAAGATGCTGATGGGTTGACGTCCGTGCTGACACTCGCGTCCCACAATGCGGCAACCATGTCGCAGGGAGATGGAAGTGGTTGGTTGGAAATAGGTGTGGACGGAGGAGGCGGCGGTAGGTGAGTAGTCTCGAATTCAGATGCGTCTTCATTGGCGGAGGAATTGAAGGTCTAGTAAGCAGAGCGCAACATCAGTATCGGTGCTCAATCATGTATGTCGAATACTCACCATATCATCGAAACCAAAGCTGAATGGACCCATGTTCGATGCAGCTGGTGATGCAATCGAGGTCGAGCACAGCGACGGAGAGGATGTCAAAGACGAGAACGACGAGGAAACCTCAGACCCAGACGTCTCGAAGCAAAGAATGTCGTCGTCGGTCTTCTTCGAACTGTGAGTCTTCTTGGGTTTGTAACGATAATGCGGATATTTCTTCGTGTGGAGAGCCTTCTCTCTTTCAGCTGCTTCGGCCCAGGGCTTCTTGTTCGCATCGCTCATTTGCTTCCACATGTCGGATGCTTGTTTGGAGAGTGAGCCTTCCTCAGCGCGTTTGGCTTTCCTCTCACTCGGAGTCAAACTCGACTGTGAGGTAGACGATGCGAGGAAAGCCACGAATGCGGTTCTGAAGATGATGAAGCTGTTACGTGGGCGAGGGACGTATGATGGGTCCTCGGAGAGCTTTCGGGCGAACTTGCGCTCGGTAGAAGTACGAGGACGGGAGGTAGGCTTTCCTATCGCTGAAGCGTTTCGGGAAGAAGAGGAAGGAAAAGAAGAAGTGGTGATAGTGGTCGTAGTCTTGGGAGTATATGAGTGGAAGGTAGAGGGGATAGTATCCCAGCCTTGAATATCAGTGCAAGGATATGTCATGGTGAGTGTGAGTGTGAATGTCGTCTGACGAGAGGGGGTTCATTTACGCAAAAAAGCTGTTGATACTTATAGCCCAAAACACCATCTATCAGACTCTGCATTTCTTCGAACATTCCAACAAAAAAAGGAGAGGAGAATAGACTACAGGAGTGGACGAGCGACAGTGTTTACATCGGCGTTAATGGATTCAGTTGTCTCGCAGTGTAATGCAGCGTCATCATTGGTTGTAATCCCCGAACGTGGCTAAATAAGGTAAAGGGTCACTAGACTCCGTGTCTTGCACCGGAGAACGTATGTAGAGAGCCTTTACCTCGGAGTGGATCATGAACTAGGCAATGTTAGGGGAAAGGGACGAAGACGGTGGGCCTGTGGTCGATGTCTCAGACCGGAGAAAGTCGAGCTCTGATTGGCTGCATTCTCCGATCATCATGCCAAATTTGGAAACCCACCTCCGACGACGACGACAACGAAACACATTGACGACGACGTCTCTCTCTTTCTCCTGTTCCCTCACAGCCCTCCACTCCTCAGATTCAGCCTTTCGATCTTGAGACGTCCCCTAAGCAAGCACTCAAACACTTGTCAGCCTGTCAATTCACGTCTCGTATAATCGTCGATGGCACGGCGAGATCCCAAGAGAAAGAGTATGTTCATAGCTTTCATTTACCGGCGGCATTTCTGCATAAAAGAGATGTGAGACAATCAGGTGCGTCCTAATTATGTTATTTCCTCGGACATCGGACGTCATGTAAAAACCTCTTCTTAGGTTCTGTTCTGAGACTTTATGATGAGATGAGTCTTGGACTTGGCACACGCGTAGGGAGCATTTTCAATGCAGAGAGCTGAGTCTTGTTTATTCTCTCCTCCTCGGAACCGTATCCATCTTGTGAATGTGATCATGCTTCTGTGAGTCTATCTTTCTCTTCCTCATTCTTTATCATGAGCTTATTCAACGATTAAACAACACCTGAATGCAAAATCGAAATGATCTGGTGTGTCCTCGTCATCCGCGCTTTGCATATCGCTATATCCTCTTTCGTATCTGTTCGATTCCAGGGAATGGTGGGGCAGTGGATAACAAAGAGTGCTAGAAGACCAGTCCAATAATGAAGGCCAAAGGTCAATGCTAGGACTGAAATGGATCCGCTATATCCCGCAAAATGGGGGGCATTAATTTGTCTATACTAGCCTACTCACCTTTCAAGGCTAGTTGTAGAATCGCCCATTTGAATGCCTAAGGTCAATCGACGCGCGCCCGGACCACGGGCACGAGATGCAATTCATCAGGGAAGGCGAACGACTTTGCCCTTTCGCATGGCATTTCAAGGTGATTGTTTTCGAATGGCAGAGGATAATCGCCGCAAATGTTTGCCATACGCTCTCCTTCAGGCGTTCAAAATGTTTGCGTAAGCTTATCGCGAATTATCATGCAATGATCTGATTAGAGCTTTCAACTAGGAAAAAAAGTCGATAGTATTGAGAACTCTATGGAAATACTGAATACACGGGACAACATCCATGTCAGGACCCTGATGCGTTATGTCTTAAGCTCCTGACTCCGGACGATTTACCGCAGAGAATGACTGGGCATTGCTCGTAGGTTCTCTGGAGGATTCTTTAAGGGACGCATATCTGGAGTAGGTACTAGTTGCTGGGCCATGGAGTGCTCGCGGACTAGAGAGCAAGTCCTCGCCGGATTGAGACGCAGATCAGAAAAGGGTGTTGACCACTAGCACACCGTTGTTTTATGCTTCTTCAGGTTTCTTCGCCGTATTCTTCAGCCACCTTTTCTTACCTATGCTAATGTCCTTTCCTCTATTCTTATTCAGATGGCCGATTTTTTTTCGAAAGAAAGAAACAAGACGCGACTTTGATATGTCGCCTTCCCTAAATCCAAAGATCAAGGATCGAATTCCTGCCTCTTACTCAAAAATGAAGCACATTTGGCGTTACCTCCCTCAATCCATTTCTTTGACGGTTTTTTTTCCCCCTAAGCCCTAAGCCAATGAGGGTCTAAAGGTGGATCTTTGCATTCTTTACGCGAAGGGACGTTCTTGAAGAAGTGATGTGTAAATATAATGAGGTTAGTGATGACCGTGCGACTTTACACTTTCTTCTTTGTCGCTTAGCAGCTTACTTTGCTCAAGGTACTCCGAGCGGGACGAAAGCACTGGCATTGGCAGAGGAACCAGCTTTCTTCATCGCACGCTCCACGTTTCTTTGTTTCTTGTACGTCAACGCCTTTATTTCTTTTCTCCTTGCGTAGAACGCTCAGACCCCTTTCATGTAGGCTTCACATCTCTGCGGACGTTCATTCCGTTGAAACGCATCATAATCCTGAGCTGATACTTGCCTGTGTGTATCCGTCTATGCTGTATCTACATTTACGATTGTCCACGCTCACATTTATTCAATCAAGATTTCCATCCTCGTCGAGATTACGACATTCCGACCTTCCTGTGTCTGAACGATCTTTCCCTAGTTAAGCGGCAATCGCCACATACATTCGATCGACCGACTTCGCTCTGATAATCCCGCACCACCTGGCCAACTCATCGCCATTTACCTTGTGAACCACTTTGCAGACTTTCGTCAGATTGCAGCCTTTCACTCATTTGTGATAGTCATTGTCCCACCAATCTCTTTCTCCGCTCAACGTGCAAACCCACAAGTATCTCATTCCAAACGATGTCATCCTATCGAATTTCTGGGAAGAAGCGTCAGGCGGAATCGGACGATACGCTTCCAGTCGCACAAAGACCATGTGCCAGAACAGGCCGAGGCAATGTTCGTGTGACAGGGGAGGAAATGTTTGAAAGTGCAAAAGCTCGGAAAGTAGAGTTATTGGAAGCCGAAACTGATCTGGAACGTCTGCTCAATAGTACAGTGGCAGGTGAAGTCGTTATCGTCCAGATGGATGTCGATAAACTTCGTTATAAACCTATCGAGGGTCGGGATGCGCTTCTCAATGCTTGGGCAAACGCATATGACTTACGAAAAGAGCACAAGAAGCTGCTCTCAAAGGACTTGAAAACGATAGGTGGTTATAAGACTGCGGACAAAAGCCGTCTCGCCGACCTTCAAAATGAACTTGACGAGCTCACATCTGTCGACGAACAAGAGCCTTCGGAATTCAAATTCAACCAGAATCTTCGACGTTATCTGAATAGCCGCTGTAACCTCCGAGCAGCTAAAGAATCCAACGTCGCAAAGCAAATCTCGAAGCAATCGCACAATCTAAGCCAGGCAGCAAGTATTTTAGCTTCTGCGTATCTGGCACTAATTGACGATTTCGAGGCTACGAAAGAGGCGGTCGACAACGAGGACATCCGAACGATGTTGAATGTGCGAGAAACCAACATCAGAGCTTTGATGCCCATCGTGGTCCATAAAAACCAAAGTCTTGAGAAGCTACGACAAGACATGGACAGCCTCTTGACCAGATACAACAAGCATAAGAAGCGGTGCGACGAGGGCGATTCTCATAACTATGAGTCTTTGCAGAAGGATAGAACAACAGTCAATGATGAGGTGTACCGGGGAATGGTGATGATGAACATTTCTTCGTTTCGGTATCGCACGCTTGTCTTTTCTATGCAAGACGAATACCGAGAAATGGCGAACAAATTGACTGGCGAAGAGGAGAAAGAAAAGGTGTTGGACGATCTTGAAAGGCATCTCCAAACGGCCCGAAAACTTCGACACACTCGATCGCCATCTGAGAGTAGATATAGAAAAAAGGAAACACAGGCAGTGCATGGCAATACTGGGTAATTTCGCATCCTTTGATCTAACTTCCTTCTATTGCTTCCTAACTCGTTGATGTCCTCTTTTGCCTCCACTTCTTTGCTTTTATACCTTTCGTTTTCTCATATTGAGGGGTCCACATCCATCTATCCATCTTCAAGGTTGACAACTCGGATAGCGCTTGGGGCACGCAACGTCGCGGAGAATATGCATGTCGGTACGCGCATTTACTCGTATTCAGTTCTGATATTCTGAGGGTTAACGAGAATGATGAGACGATATACACGTATCAGTCGCACAAAGACAACAAGAATAGCTATCAAAGCTACTAATAGAAAGTACACAACAAATAAAATAAAATAATCATCTAGAAGAAAGTTCGCAGTGCATAAATGCGCCATGGCATTCATTTTCTATCCGAATTGAGGACAACTCACAGAGCACATTCGACGTAATCGTCACAGTATTTTGAACGATCCCTGCAAGAAGGGATACTGCTCCCATGTCGTTGGATTCGGGTCGCTATCCTCGGGTACCGGTATCTGCGTAAGACTGTCGTAGAACGGTGCGGATATGTCCAGACGTCCGTCGTCGCAATCTTGGCACTGGGAGATTAAAGGTTAGTTTTCTCTCTTCACTTTGTATAGCATAAGACACAAGGGCTGCCAAACGGACCTGATCTATGACCTTTCCTACGAGAGTAACGTTGCGTTTGAGCTTGGCGCTGTAAGTGGTGACAGAGATGTCTTTGCCGCACATATCAGGGTTGAAGTTCTAGGAAAGGAACATCATGAGAGTAAGCGCGCAATCTTCATGGCACTCAGCAGGAGTGGGAAAGAGAACTTACATCCCGCGGTGCACGAGCAACCTATGTATCAGAGATTACAAAGGAGTTGCGAGTGAGTAAGAAGAGGTTTACCATTCATGTCGAGAGGCGGCAAACAACATCAATGGTTTGTAGGGAATTATAATGGGTCAAGTACGCACGAGGGTGTCAGGAACACACTGGATACCGCATTTCATCTTGTAGTTGTCCCCGTCGCAGTACGGCTTGAAGTAACCGCGCGATATACCGACACTGATAGGACCCGAAGTCGCATCGCTGGTTTTGCAGAGTCCGAGCGTGAAGGCGGTCGTAAAGATGAGAGTTGTGAAGAGGGAGAGGGGAACGAAGACAGAGGTGAAAGCCGGGATGTGCATCGTTTGATTGACTCGGAGGTCCGTTTAGTAAAAGAATTATCAAGGAGAAAAAGTGGAACCGCACGAAAGCAGTGGAAGGTCGTACTTTTATATCTATGCTTGAAAGACATTGTTTGATGAGCGCATACAATGCAGCTCGTTCAGACAACTTCCTCTGACACAGGACGCGCGAGAACAAAAGATGAGCGTCGTCCCATCAAACATGTTTGGAGAACGAACATCCAGGAAACGATCGGCGTAAGCAAAGCTCAGAGTACGCGTCCAATGCAGCGCATAGAATTCACTCATAGGTGCGCGAGAGCCTCGTTTTCTCCCCCTTCTTTGCATCGCTTCAGGATATCATTGGGAGCAAACTAGAATGCCCTGTGTCAGATTAGAGTTCATTTGGTATTTGCAGAGCGTTCGTACGTACCTTAAGAGTAAAACGTGTATTCGATGAAACACGGTCGAGGTTCGACGTTGATGAGCATGTGTTGCTGCTGAAGTGAGTTCATCTGGTCGAAATGAGGAAAGAAAGAGAGAAAGAAAGAAAATACTTCAAGGAAGAAAAGAGAAGAGATACAGGGAAGCGCCTTGTCGTAGAGAACGAGCGACTTCTTGAGCTCCACCGTACGAGTCTAAAAGCAAATCCGTTGGACTCATTTCTATACCTTGCAAACATATTCCTACTCTAATGAACACATAAAACAATTGACACATGATACGTGGGAAATTCGTTGTTTGAAAGCCCGTAAACAAGAGAGAACGAAGAGACCAAATGAGGTAGCGAGCCCATACACGCGTAGAAGACAAAAATTTGATAAAAAGATAAAAGCAGAGCGTGATTCATGCAGAAGGGAGTGAGCTAGATCGGTGAGATGTAGAGAAGGCTTGGAGATCTGTGAACGATTTATCGCATGCGAAAGGAGGGATAAAAGGTGAAAGCGGAGGGAAGACACGGAAAGCGCGGTTTAATGTGAGTGGTGGTACATTGTTTTGAAGAACAGAACAAACACGATAGCTAATAAATATTTGGAAAGAAAAATGAAAAAAAAGGCATCGCAGGGAAGAATGTGCAGCCAAATTGAATGTGAACATTAAGGGAACTAATGTCGTTTAAACGACACGACATACCTTGATACATTCATGCCTCTACCTTTACTACGTGCGTGCTCGCTGCATCAGCAGCATCGGCAGCATCCACAGCTTCTCCGAAAGCATCATCGGGATCCTCATCACCCCGAGCGCCTTTCTTCCCCCTCACATCTGCATTCCCATTTCCATTCAACCCATATCCGCTTGGCTTCATCCCAAACGCTACATCTACATCATCGTCCTCCAGCTCATCCCGTTCTTCGAGCCCATCCTCGGCCTCGCCGTCCCCGTCGCTATCAAGCGCTCCGTCCCTCTCCGTCGTCCCCGCCCCGGAGCGGATATCAGATACGACATCGTAGGTCCTCCGCGCAAGCGGCCGGTGGGCGTGTGGGTCGACGCTGGATGCACGAAGGGGGGTGGAAGGAGAGGCTCGGCTTCGAGTCTGGGTTGGCGTTCCGCTGTGTCGGGAGGCGTCTTCTGGGACGTCAGAGCCTGAATTGACGGCTCGCTCGAGTTCTGCGTCGACATCCATGTCAGCGTCGGGTGCCTCGCCTTGGATCCGTTTTGCAGGTGATAGCGTCGATGAATTAGGGTCGTGATCCATGTCTGAGAAATACGACTCGTCATGGTCCATCCTGGAGATCGGTCCATGCTTTCGTGATCTCGACTTTGGCCATCTGTTCCGTTGCTCCTCTTCCTTTAGAGGCCGGTCCCCAAATGCCGTATTCCATTCTGCAGGCTGATGCCGTTGGCTTTCGTCTGACTGAGACTCTTGGTCGTGTGCGGGGCTCCGCATCGTCGATTGGGTCCACTCTTGGGTCTCTGGCAGTTTGGCTGGAGAAGCGTGGCTTTGGCTTTGAGACTGACCGATTCGAGCGGGTGGCGAAACCGAGCTTGCACCTCTTGGTCGCTGTTGATAAGGCTGACGAACGTCCTGTGAATCGTTTAGGAGGACAGTAGGCTGGCCACGCAGAACGGGTGTCAGTCCTTGGTTTGGATTCCGAGACTGGCTGTGATTATGCGTTGCGGTGAATGACTGGGCTTGCGGCTGAGATCGAGAAAAGGACGGGTGAGTAAACGCGGCGGAGCCGGAACCCTCGAGTGTTCCTCGTCTCTCGACGCGCTTCATCTTTTTCCTGCAACGATCGCAGACGGTGCCGGGACCCTGGGATGATTGAAAGTTAGTAAAGATGACTTGGTCGTGTGAGACAGACGCAGAAACAGTATACGCACTTCAGGACCTGGTCCCCATTTCTATCGACAAGAGATATCAGTATTCTGATATATTCAATGTCGAGCGCAAGCTCACCTCGACACATTTTCCTTCCTTATACCTCCCTGGTACACCACACTGCCGACATAGTCTCTGACCCTTTGCGTCGTAAGCGGGGTAGCTCGCACCACCATTTGCTGCAGTTCCTCCTACAGAACATGATACTTTGAGTAACGATCCTACAACAGAAGGCAACGCCAACGAGACACGCACCACCGCTAACAACGACCCCGTTCGGCCCGAGCGTGACAAGCTGCGACGCGGGGACCTTGATACCTGAGCTGCCCGGGCTCTCTGTCGAAGACGCAGGTACGAGCATATGCGAAAATTTTTTCCCGCTTGCAATTTGGTTGCCGGTCAAGTTGGGGGTGGTCTGGTCGACGGCGGATGCTGATGACTTGGAAAGCGAGTGAAGCTGGGGAGGTCCTAATGGGACTGACTGAGATTGTGAAAGGACAGCATGCCTTGCGTCGGCGGCGGATAGTGGTGAACCACGGTCTTGGGATAGTAGGTCGTCAGCTCGATGCATAGTGATGGTGAAGACCGATACGCACCGTCTCTTTCCATCTCGGCTTCACGTTCACCAGCTGTCGCAAGCAACATCTCGTCGAGGCTACTCCGACTTCCTCCCGAGCTCCGGCTTGCACTCCTCTTCCTTCCTTTTCTCTCATTCATGTCATCTCCGTACCGATAAGACCCAGTCGGCCCAAGTCCATTGTACGAACCCGCACCAACGCTGGTATTTCCGAAACGAGACGAATTGTATTCTTTACCGAGCCTAACGCGTTCTTTCGATTCTCTCTGAAGCTGCCTGGCGTCGAGACGGCCCAAAGGATGAGATGGTGGGCCGCTTTGAGCGTGATACCTCGCATTCATGTTGAAATCTCCATCTAACTTCCTTCGTTTCTCTTCGCTCTCTCCATTCGCGTATAACGCCCCATTCTCCCATTCAGGCAGTGCCCTCCTCGATCTCTTTGCCGACCCGGGTCCAGCCGTAGAATTAGAAGTCGCCGAAGGAGGCGGTGGCAAGTTCAAGCTCGAAAATGGAGCGGAGCCCGAGCTTGGGCCGCTCCCGGTGATACCGTGCGCGCTTGGGTTCGTGTTGGTGTTGAGACTGAGGCTATTGGATCGGCCACGCGAGACGTAAGTTCCTGGGTCCGACGGAGCGGAGCCAGCGATAGAAACGGAGACATGCGGAACGGAATGGGAGTGCGAATGGGAATGCGAATGAGCGTGGGAGATGGCTTGGGCTTGAACGGGGTGGGCACGCGTGTGCCTGCTGGTAGTGGATGTGGACGGCGGCGGTTGGTGAAACTGGGAGTGTGGTAGTTGATGGAGGCGTTGTTGTGATTGCTGAGAGGGATATGTATAAGCGCCGGGAATGGGCTCGAGAGGGGCAAGGTCTTCAAGCGCTTCCGGTAACGGCGGCAATCTGACAGGTTCGTTCTCAAAGGCGTAGTCGGCGGTGGCGGCGTGTCCTTCCTGCAGGGATGGGGCGGCGGAAAGCGCCTTTACACGGTTGAGAAGTGCGCCGATTTGGTGCGAGACGGCGGTACGGGCATCAGCGGCGCGGAGAAGGAGGTTCGATTCGTATCTTTCCAAGTCTGCGAAGGACTGGCTGAGGAGGTAGAGCGCATTCAAAGCCTCGTCACGAGCTCTGCATCGACGATGATCGTGGGCGGTACCGTAGGCATGCATGAGAAGGGAGGATGACTGTGAGCGCCCTGATAGGAGATTGAAGAAAATGCAGAAATGAGGCGCACCTCTCAGCGTGTTCTGCCCGCACCTCCGCCTCGAGGACGAGGCTCCTGCTTAAAGCCGACCCGCCCTCTATCCCATTGATTCGGTCGTCGCCGTTGGCATGAGCTGGCGGCGAGATATTCAACACCCTCTCTAATCGAGCGTTTTTCCTCCTTTCGTCTTGGAGTTCACGCTTGAGCTCGTCGACCTGCTCGAAAGCGGTGGTGAGAAGAAGCGCGAGCTGAGTTTGGCTTTGACTTGGACTATGGGGCGGTCTCTCTCGTTGACTAGCCAGCTGCTGGTGGTTCTGTTGTGAGAGATCTGACAAAGATGAGAGATCAGAGGACTTTGCGTTGGGCGGCGCGAGCTGGAGAATGTCCTTGGATGACTGTATATGGCTCTGAGATTGAGATTGGGTGAGATCAGGTGGTAAGCCAATCGTCGACGGAGCGTTGACGTTGGACGGTGGTGGTGTGGGAGTCGACGACGTCTGGAGGATGTTCTTGCTGCGGGCTGGTAACATCGTGGTTGCGGTCGAAGAGAGAGGAGGAGGGATGAAGGACTAACCCGAGCGTGTAAGTAGGGGCGCTGGTGTCGTCGTGGTGGACGCAGGAGAGCATTAGCGGGTAAGGAACAGAACTGGTGCTGGGCGGCGCGCGGCGAGGCTGCGAATCTCAATCCGGCCTCCGTGACTCGCGTCGATCATCGTCGATCGTTACAGCACCGAGAATTCACAGGCAAGTCTTTTCTGAAAGCTTTCATCTAAAGTTCGTCCATCTTACACGCTTCAAGGTCTTGAGGTCTTGAGGTGTCTTACTTTGAATGACGAGTGGGTTTACAGTCCAAGAGAACGTACTCCCAGAGGTATTCGACGTGGTTTTTTGACTGAAAGCCGCGAAAAATCAAATTATTATCTAAGACAACGGGCGCTTTCTGCGGCTCCGAAACGGGGGAGGGAGAGGCGGGTGGCCGTACAAGGTCTTGCCCTATTTGGTAAGTGGTTCTCAACTCGCGACAGAGAACGAAACTAAGGACGAATGCACCGCAGAAATTTCACAGACGTTCCCTTCAAGTCAGAGTTAAGGATCAAGAACTCGGACGACTTCGACTGAAAGGACGGCGAGAAAAAAGATGGTCAAAGAAACCGAATCAACAATTACTGCCCTCACAGCTGCCGACGATTCCTCGTGTGCCGCCCGCAGCAAGGGGTCGTGTTTCAGTAACGAGGCACCGGCCGCATTCCTTCCCTTTGCTTTGCTTCACCCAAGATATTCCTTACCGGCGGCCTTTCTTCCAACGTCCCAAGACTCGCAAAGTGCGCACCTTGCTGGCGCATAAACACTTTCGATGGCTTGACCATCCCGTCCACTTTGCAAGCAATATGGACATTGTTGACGCCTTCTCGATATGTTATAATTTATATCCATGAACTGCAATAAGCGCCCCATCGTTCCTTTCATCTCCGTTATTGCTGTACCTCACATTCACGTCGCAGCTTTGGATACCCCTTCGCCCTCCGAATCCGTGTCTTTCGTCGAAGGTCCAAAACATTCCATTCGCGACAGGTCACCTGGCTTAGGGCTTAGGGCTTAGGGCTTAGGGCTTAGGGCTTAGGGCTTAGGGCTTAGGGCTTAGGGCTTAGGGCTTAGGGCTTAGGGCTTAGGGCTTAGGGCTTAGGGCTTAGGGCTT
>JAFREE010000125.1:0-74059 GCA_019400425.1 Hymenochaete sp. R1
CGGTGTATCTAAGAAAATGAATGATATAAGCTTGATGTTAGCCAGAATGACTGGTTCAATCAATTCGTAGACTCACAAGTAATTTGTATGCAGGAGTCCAAGTTGTTGGCACAGCAACACTCGTCGCGTCCTTTCATTTTCAGTTTGCGCAAATAATCTGATCGACGCCATCGACGTATCAACCCAGGGCAGGATTTCTCTTTTGCTTTAATCAATCAAGCCAACACCAGCTAACCACAACAGCAACAGCAAAGTAGCTTGGCGAAGGGTCTGTAGCGTAAAGATATCATCAAATTGCACTACTACCAGCATCGGCCTATGGTTCTTCTATCGTTTCTCAAATTCTCATCCTCACATAGGGCGAGTCCAATGTCATCTCTGAGTTAGCTTAAATTTTGGATGATTTAACTTTAGGAGCAGAGTAATTTGCTAAGGTACGAAGAAGAGCAAAGAACAGGGACAAAGTACATCGATTCGATACAACTTCGACTCCCTCGAAGCACCATTGCTTCTCCTCCTTCACAACTAACCCCCCCCCCCACCCCCCCTCTCTTCGGTGATGTCTGCTTCGTCTACAGGCCATGCTTCCGGCAGCAGTAACAAACGCCAGCGCCAGGAGGCTGAAGTTTCCCCAGAGCCACCGAGAAAACGTCAAGCGGGTGACGTCTCGGACACTGCGTTGAATTCAAGCATATCTGGTCTCTACGCTGGAGTAGGACGGCTTTCTCTTCCATTTGAAGAACACAAACACCTTTTACTCATGCTCGACTCTGTGGACGACTTCGGCACCTTGGCTCAGGCGATGACCAAGGCGAGAGGCAGCAATGATACTTTTAGTCGCTTGCTTGCTGAGCAGCAGCATACTACACGCGAACGGCTTGTGGGTGTAGAAGCATCTCCAAATTTTGCTGACAAAGCTGAGCAGATCGGCGCTCTCAAGATACAGCTCGAGGGGCTTGACTTGCTGGGCATACGATACAGCAACGATAATGCGCTTTTCAGAATGCGTACATACCTGCGTCATTGTCCCAAGAAAGGCCTTTACAAACGCGACCGACGGATAAGTATGCAAAGTACGTGCGACAATTTCTACAGGGTCGAGGTGGATCTCGTCCAAGTAGTAGTGGCGTGGAAGAAGCGGAACCGCATTTCAAGCGGCGATGGAGGTGTCGAGAGAGATATTCTCCTTTCACTCACCGATATTGACAAAGTAACCGACCATGAAATTCAGCAACTCTACGAAAAAGAATTAGAGCTAATCAAATTCCGGACGGAGCATAAGCATCTGTTCACTGGTGACCAAGGAGAAGAGTCCAGTGCCGAGACGATCCGCAACCAGATGCTGATACAGGATAAGATTATATATTGCACCTTGATGGAGGTTCGACGAGATGAAAGAGTCCGTCGGGAGATGAAGGGAATCATTTCCGCGCTGGATCCACATTTCCCCGCAGATGGTCGCCTTGTCCTGGTCCACGATAACTGATCGTATTTTATGACACGCCGTCGACGCAGTGCCCGTGCTTTAGCTTGTCTTGCCACCCTCACTAATTTCCCTTCCTATGTCGTTATTCATCTGTGGCTATATCTTCTGGAAGTTGGAATTAGGTTTAAATAAGACTTTGACTCACAATACGGACACATTGGGTTAAAGATGTGCGGAATCGCCAGTACAGTGGAATACCTCAGGGTCAGCTCGTAAGTTTGTACAGCATGAATATTGCAACTTGCATTACGATTTCCATGTGAAGAAACTCTAACTTTGCTCGTACCTGACAAAGACAACTTGCCAAGCCTGGATAAACGTGAGGGCTGCAAAGGACAATGTATACCCTACCGCGTCAGAGCGTGTCCTCTCCCTTCATCCTCCTCCACTCTTTTTCGCGACCCAAAATCAAGCATGTCATCCCAAGGCAAAGACAGAGGCCCTGGAAGCTTAAAGCGCAAGCGTGAAACTCAGACTGGCATTGAGCTTGACGCTCTTCCCAGCAATCGTACCACTGGCAGGCCATTTGTACCGCCTGTCGAGCTCCATCGGCAAGCCCTGATTTCAACTCAACTGGAAATACAAGGCGACATCGACAGTATCAGCGACAAAGTACCTCAGGACATATCTAACATCGCTACTGGCATGAAGAAGCGATTCAAGTACATGTTCGATAGCTTTCGGGAGTCTTTGGAAAAGGAGAGAAGAGAGGCGGAAAAGAAGGAGAGGGGGATGAAAAAGACGAAGAGGTTAGAGAACAATGACGACCGCGAAAGTGGACGGGACCAACCCAGTATAGATCGGCAGGCGAGGGACGACCGAGAGCTTGCTCTGAGGGAGGCACGCTTCAACAACGAGCTCATCCTATTCAGGTTTCGAGGTCGTATTCACGCTTATGATAATCATGGTTGGAGTACCACGCATAAAAAAGAGGAGGAACGGCTCATTCAAACCTTATGCGACGAATACGAAGTTATCGAGGAGGATCTCGACCGGATCATCACCGAGTGGAGGCAGCGGAACAACCTCACAGGCAACAATAAAGAACTTCACAAGCGACTCCTAGAGGACCTCGTCGACATCGGCAAGACGTCCAATGAGGCAATCGAGGAGTTGCGTAATACCGAAGTGAAGGTCCTCACACCCGTGGAAGAGCTCAACGAAAATATTGTAGCCAAGTTTGGGGAAATTCACGGTGCTGATTCCCTTCGCAGGCAGATGATGTTGCGGGACGAGGAAATGTATGTCGAGGTGATGAGCATTCGGAGGGATCGGTGGGTACAAGGGGAAACTAAGAAAGCTCATGCAGAGCTCGAGAAGCGGATGAAGGACAAGGGTATGCTGAAGGATAAAACCTTGGTTATTTCGTACGTCAAGAAGTAGCTTGAATGTAACTTGATTGTTTGTAGACTAGTCACTGGCAGCATAGTCGTTCCTCGAACTGCTTTTATTTCTTCTCGATACCTTGCGATTCTACTTATCTGGAACGTACAAACTGTGATTAGTATAAGAACAACGAAAATGAGAAAGAGCCTAATCCAGTACCTTGTATTTCTCTGCAATCTGCGTACTGGGATCCAGATTGTGCCCGAACCAACACAGTGCATGTCGCAACATGTCAACTTGACGTGGTTTCATATTCAACAAACTTACCGACGTTATCAAGGTGAATAGAGGGGGTGGAAATGTAAGTATTTTCATCCATATTTTCCATCGTTATATTCATTCACAGTGTATTCTTTTCCAAGCTAGACGTACACGAGCATGAGCGTATAAGGGCAAGAAAATACGCGTAAGGTAGAAAGTGGGAACTAAGTGAGACCCAATATTGATCTCTTTTGAAGTAGGATAGAAGGAAGATATTGTCGGTTAGTTCTTGGCATCCGGGCGCAACGAACGGACGGTCTTGCCTACAAAGAATCAGCGCGGAACAGCTGAAAACAAAATACAGAGGGACATACCAGCAACCCAGATCTCTTGTTCGTCAATCTCCTTCAGCTCCTTTGCAAGGTCCTCGCGGTACGTCTTCCTTCCGTTGAACTCAAGCGAGTTCTTCGTCTCCGTTCCGTTCTTTACGCTCTCGTACAACTTTTCGAATACGGGCCTGTTGGCGGCTTCAAAGATCGGCGCCCAGTCCAAAGCACCGCGCCGAGCGGTCGTCGAGCATGCATTGTACATGTAGTCCATACCCTTCTGTCCGATGAGAGGGAAGAGGGACTGAGTAGCCTCTTCAACTGTCTCGTTGAAGGCCTCTGACGGGCTATGGCCATTCGCACGGAGGACCTTGTATTGCGCAAGGAACATACCCTCTACGAGAAAGTCGGGTTCATCGTCCAGTATAAGTTAAGCAAAGATAGAGGAAACTTACGAATACCACCCATGAGGACACCACGCTCGCCGTACAAGTCAGAGTAAACCTCCTTCTCGAAAGTCGTCTCGTACATATATCCGGAGCCAACGGCGACACCGAGAGCCGTCGCCTTCTCAAGCGCCTTGCCAGTGATGTCCTGGAAGACCGCAACGGAGGAGTTGATCCCACGGCCCTCCTTGAAAAGAGTGCGGACAGTACGACCTGACCCCTTAGGTGCGACGAGGATAACATCGACATCCTTAGGCGGGATGACTTTGGTTAAGTCCTTGTACACGACAGAGAAACCGTGCGAGAAGTAGAGCGTTTTTCCCTTGGTGACAAGCGGGGCAACCTGTGACCATGTCTGGCTTTGCGCGGCATCAGAGAGGAGGTTCATGATGATCGTGCCGCGGTCGATGGCCTCTTCGATCGGGAAGAGGGTCTCGCCGGGAACCCAGCCATCCTCCATGGCCTGCTTCCAACTCTCACCATCCTTACGCACACCAACAATGACATTCATGCCGTTGTCGCGGGCGTTGAGACCTTGTCCATGCCCTTGAGAGCCGTAGCCAATAAGAGCAAGAGTGTCGTTCTTGAAGTACTCCTGGAGCTTGGGCAAAGGCCAATCTGAACGCTCGTACACCTTCTCCTCAACACCAGCGAAGCTCAAAGTCTTTACACCACGAGCCTATCTCAGGAGTATTAGAGATCGTAGTGTGTATATTGCAGACAGAGAAAACGCACTTTGGGCAACGTGGCAGATTTTGCGACGGATTTTGACGAGCGAGCCGCGACGGAGAAGGATCTCGCTGCAGCCCCACGAGTTACTGCTGCCGCCGAGCGAGGAGCGGAACGAGTTGCAGCGCGAGCAGTGTTAGATGCAGAACGGAGGAAGATGGAGGACATGGTGGTAGTGAGAGCTGAAGGTGTAAAAAGTGCTGAACCGCTTATAAGCTGGTATCGAGTCAACTCGAAGCAGGCGAGGAAAAAAGTTAAGCATCGGCCGAATAGCGCTTATGTAATACTATATATTACGTACGCAATACATTAACACTGTTACCAGCTAACCAGTAAAGTTCGGCTGCAGCTTTGAAACGTCTAACTGAATATTTCGCAGTACCAAGACGACAAGACGACTGGCAATCCTAATGTAGGTCCAAGGTCTCATGCCATTCGCGCAAATATGTGCTATTAAGTATATCATAAATAAAGATCAATTTGAATACGGATTGATTTGCAGCTGAAGACGAGTAGCTTCAATTGTCTGGAGAAAGACTCCGCGAATTATTTTACGCACAGTATCCAACCGAACTTCTTCAGTACATTATTTACAAGGAACGGAGATGATCTCCAGCAGCAGGTCTCAGAACTCTGACATGATATGATCTACATTTGAGCATCTATTTTTGGAACGCGTCTTAGTCACGTGAAAGTGCGCATCGCCACACAAATGGCGACAGGGACTCCGCGCGCTCTAAAGTGTTCAACAATCACCTTCATCATTCATTTCGCCTTTTAAAACTGAGTCCAACCTTGACACCATTCTATCATGGGCAAACTGAACATCGCGCATCACAAGTCGTATCATCCATACCGCAGGGACAATATCGAACGTGTCCGACGAGATGAAGAAGAGGCACAAATAAAAGAAGCCAAAGAAGAGGGTCGGATGAGTCTCGCGGTACGCACTCTTTCATCCCCCCATCCTTTCTTGGTTTCTTTCTGACTAACGACAAAAGGACTCAGAAGCGAGATTGAGTCTGCTCCGAGAACGCGCTGGGTCTTCCTCGAGCTCGTCCAAATCGAAAAGAAGAGAGGACGAGAAGCGGGAAAGAGAGCTGTTGGCGCAAGCTACTAATGCGGATGCGAGGAGGGAGGCGCTCGATTCGAACTCATCTACGGTTGCTTTAGGGAATGGGAAGCATATCAACTTATTTGAGGACTTGGAACAGGTCAGTATATTCACCACGCATCCGTCTTTCTCTGACTACATTCTGATTCATTGTGTCCAGAACGCAACGGCAGAGTCCCTCGCCAAGTCTCGAGCTCTCGAGAAGATCGGTAAAGGTAAAGGAGCTGAGGAGACGGAGAAAGGCATACCCCTCGCACCGAGTGCGAAGGACCTCAAACCATGGTATTCTGACAAACAGAAAGACCTAGACGATGGTCGAGACGAGAAAGATCGGTGCGTGCGTGCCAGTTCACTGCCGCTTATAGGCCACTCAACAAACGTTCTATGGAATACACAGCGATCGCGACCTGCGCCATAAATCTCGCAACGACCCCCTCGCAAGTATCCAAAAGCAGCTCGCCTCGAAGTACCCAACGCAAGACTCCCAATCCACCAACAACTCCCGATACTCAACGCACGGCCGAACCTGGAGCTCGCCCTCAGACCCAAACTCAAACCAAAATACCCGCCCGACAAAAGATGACGACCCAGCCCGCTTCGCCCGCGTCGAGCGCGAATCATCCGAACGTGCACGCGCTCAGGCGCTCATCGCTCGGAAACGGCGCGAAGCGATGGCGAGTGCGAGTGCGACGCCTTCGACCGTACGAGGTGGGGCTGGCGACGAAGAAGGGTACAGATATGGGGATCAGTTCCATGCGAGGGAAGTGGAGATGGCACATCGGAAGAGGGAGAGGGAGGAGGTGGATGTGAGGATGAGGGGGTGGGGAGGAGAGAGGGTTCGGGGTGGAGGGAGGGAAGGGGGCTGGGAAGAGAGGGGGGAGAGGAGAGGGAGGGGTCGATGATTTGTGAGTGCGTGCGTTTTAAGTGCCTTGGTTGAGGAAGCTCTTGGAGCGGACGGAGGGGCTCGTAGTACAGGTGTTGTGTAAGTGTCCTTTGGAAGTAGTACTACGGGTATATGGCCCATTTGTAATTGTAGACGTAGCAAGTTCTCTCCTTCCAGCGAATGTTTATGCGCTAGCAGTTGTTCTCGCAAGTACGTACCTGTCCGTCACACCTTTATTGACATTACTGACCAATTACTTAGTCCCATGTTCCACTTGGCAACGCTTGAGATTTCATCAGTTCAGAAAAATGGTTTGAATTAGAGAGAAGACTTGAGCACAGGCCTCCTGACCATCTTCGCCGTTCGCCCTCTTGCCAACTCAGACTATACAAACGACAAGTACAACACTCCGATTACTTAACTTGACTTGTCACTTGCCATGTTCAGCATGTCGCAGTACGGACAACGGATTACCCGTCCACAATCCTATTAAACGATACGAAAAGAAACTACTGGCACTGCTGACTGCTGAAGAGTATTAATATTCCCGAGGCTACTGAGATAGGAACGCTTCTCGTCTGGGACAGTCCGACAGGTGAAGGTCAGCGGTGGCGTGTACGTTTGCGTCGTGCGTCGTGCGTCGTGCATACTACTGCTACTGCCACGAGAGTCGGGCCTGGCCCTAGTCCCAATTCCAATCCTATTTCCCACAGGCCCAGGTCCAGGAGATCGATAATAAACAGCAAGCTTCACGAACTGAATGGGTCGAATCTTGCGAAATCCCGAAGGCTAAGGCTGGAGGGATCCGAACTTGAACATAAACGCCGGAGGGGGGTAAATTGGTTCTTGGGAAGACGTTGGTGGTCACGGTCGAGGTGAGCCTTCGTTCCGCTTTTGGAGAACAAGAATGCTCTGGTAATGTAGCTTGGATGGGGACCCGAGGAGAAAGAAGAGTACGTACGGGCTACCTACCCCCTTCACTAGTGGGAGAGGCAATCCCCGACCTTACCTTGACGGCAGTGTTCTAATCCTGGAGGACATAAATAAGACTCGGACGATAGGACGTTCTTGGCGAGTGGCTCCTTCAATATAGGTGTTCATGCTGTCTGGATGGTGTCTGTAACTCGACAATGACAGCTAAAGATGACCCTTCATCCCCCAAGGCTCCGGAGAACGACAGAGTCCCGAAGACTCACCATTTCATTTCAGTTCTTGGGACTTCTTTCTTGACCAAAGACACCTATACACAGTAACTCCTTACCCTTCTTCAGGATAACGAACAGTCGGCGAACAAGGAAAGGACCGCTGCGAACACGGCGAACCCACGACCTATCTCACTTCAGCGAGGAACGTGCCATTTCCCGGATGAAGGTGAGATACGAAGTTAATAATAATAATGGGGCTTCCGTAGGCTTTAGGAGAATTGAGAAGATGATGAGAAGGTAATGTCGGCGATACGTTTCGTCTATCGGTTCGTGATTTTTGACCGATGTAATTTAATTGTTTTGTAAAGGAAGACGTGGACAGAGAACAGAAGACCAAGTTATTATTGTTCCGTTTTCCTTCCTCCCAGTGTCTCATCGTCAGAAAGCAAAAGTGCTCAAAACGACGGTTTCGGAACGGCGATGGTATCGTGCGTGTTCCGATATCGTTACGGAAGGGCGGGATAAAGGCTTCAATGGGAGCATCGGTATGGACCAACGTTCGCTATGAGTTTGGAGATTTGTGAGGGCAGAAAACTGTTCAATTTTCCCGTTGATCTAAGTGAACTCAGGGGTACTTGTATACAGGCTCGATTTTCGCTGATTCCTGATACCGATGCGGGTGGCGTAAGTGGTGGTCGACGCGGGGGGAAATGGAAAATGAGTGTGCCTTGGCGTTGGACTAGAGATGGCGAGAAAAGATTTGGGTTTGGATGTTTGAAATTGAGGTGATGTGAACTTTTTGTGTTATTATGATGGATGAACCGCAGACGCACTGAGTTGAAACCGTTTTGAACTTAGTGTATCAGTATCTGCTGCTTATCTACTTGAACCTCAGGCTGTACTGAAGACTGTGCTTGGGTTGTGGGAGTTGTGGGCCGGACGGTCGGAAGATTTCATCGGCCGATCCGACTACAGTACTACTAAAACAGTGAACAGCGGACAGAGTCGGACGGCATCTACTGGTACTGATCAGTGATCTAGAGATCCAGAGAGACAGCCCGGAGCCGAAGAGCCGCATGATATCCCGCAAACGTGCTATTCTTGGCAAGTCACGTGAAAGAAGCACGTCCAATCAACGAAGGAGAAAGCCCACGTTCGAGGTACGGAACCAAATAAAGGCAAATAGGGGATGTCGAGGGAAGTAGGGAAAACAGGGATCCATCCATGTGCTTCTCTCCTGTCCCGTCCTCTTGTTGCCTCTTTGATGGGCGCCGGCGCCTTCATTCATATTAATATTTATTCATTTTCACATTTCCCCCCCAATATATAAACGTTTTCACTGGCATGAACTCACAGTTCGAGTCTCAGGCCGCTTAGTCTCCCCCCATCTTTCACCCCTCGCCTCTCCTCTCCATCCCCCCTCTTCCACCCCCGGAGCTTAGGACACTAAAAGCACAATGGACAGAGGTTTCGTATCAGAAAAGGCTTCTAGCCATGAGACTATGGATGGCAAGAACAACGTCCAGGTCTACACCCTCGACCAGAAGCGTAAAGCCGCCCTCGCAGACGTCGACAATGCCAAGTTCTCGTAAGTATACTTTCCATGCTTTCGGCGGCTTGTTTTAAATAATTTCCCAGATGGTTCCACTTCAAAGTCGTCTTGGTAGCTGGTGTAGGTTTCTTCACCGATGCGTGAGTGTTTCGTATCTTTACAGCTCCCCACCGTCGCTCATCGTGATAATTTTTGGAATAGCTACGATATCTTCGCTATCAACATTGCCTCCGTCATGCTCGGATACGTCTACAACGGTGGCAAGTCCTCTCTCTCGACGAATCAGGACCTGGGTGTCAAGGTCGCTACCCCTATCGGTACACTCGTCGGGCAGCTTCTTTTCGGTTGGTTGGCTGATATCGTTGGACGTAAACGCATGTGTGCGTATCTTTGAATTAATTTGTCTGTTTTAATCAAACTGATCTTTCACTGAAGATGGTGTCGAACTCATGATTATCATCATTGGCACGTTCGGCCAGGCTGTCTCCGGTCACGCGCATGCTGTCAATATTGTCGGTGTAATCATCGCCTGGCGGTTTATTGTTAGTCTTCGCTGTTTGCGTCCAGGAAATTAAGTTATTAACTTGAATGACAGATGGGTGTTGGAATTGGAGGAGACTATCCATTATCAGCTGTTATGGCCTCCGAATTCTCAGCGACAAAGATTCGTGGTCGTATCATGACTGCCGTCTTTGCTGCCCAGGGATGGGGCAACTTCAGTGAGTCTGGAGTGGCTGCTTCTCTCTCTTTTGACCTGACTGAATCAAAAATCCGTAGCCGCTGCCATTGTCTCTGTCATTATCGTCGCAGCGTTCAAGAACGCCGTTCTCGGAGACAACCCAACAGATCCCGCACACGTTGACTACATGTGGCGCCTCCTCATCGGTATCGGCTGCGTTCCCGGTGTAGTTGCTCTCTACTTCCGTCTCACCATCCCCGAAACGCCGCGATTCACTATGGACATCGAGCGCAACGTCCAGCAGGCAACGGCTGATGTTGAGAATTTCGTCGTGAACGGCCAGTATGTGAAGGACACGGATCCGGCAGTGCAGCGTGTGGAAGCGCCAAAGGCTTCCCGACGTGATTTCGTGAGATATTTCTCGCAGATAAAGAACGCCAAGGTCTTGATTGGTACTGCCTGGAGTTGGTTTGCTCTTGATGTATGTTTCCGATGCACTCCCTTAACCAACTCACCCATTCATTGACTTATCTACGTGCCAGATCGCCTTCTACGGTCTTGGTCTCAACTCTTCCATCATCCTGAGTGCCATCGGTTTCGGCTCCCCCTCAAAGGATGTTACCGGCGCCCAAGCCATCTACCAAAACTTGCACAACATCTCCGTCGGGAACGTCATCCTCGCCGTCGCCGGTCTCATCCCCGGCTACTACGCGACCTTCTTCCTCATCGACAAATGGGGCCGCAAGCCGATCCAACTCATGGGTTTCACGATGCTCACCATCCTCTTCGTTATCATGGGCTTCGCGTACGACAAGCTTACCGCTACACCGGCAGGAACGAAGGCGTTCGTGTTCTTATACTGTCTTACGAACTTCTTCCAGAACTTCGGACCGAACACAACGACGTTCATCGTTCCTGGAGAAGTGTTCCCGACGAGGTATAGGAGCACTGGGCATGGTATCTCGGCGGCGTCGGGCAAGCTAGGGGCAATTGTGGCGCAGGTTGGGTTCGCGCAGTTAAAGAATATCGGAGGAACGAACGCTTTCGTCAAACATATGTATGTATACCTTCCTCCATCAACAATATTTCCCTCTAGTTCTAATTCCCTTTTTCTCCTACTTTCTCCAGTCTTGAGATCTTCGCCCTCTTCATGTTGACAGGTATCTTCTCGACGCTCCTACTTCCCGAGACCAAGGGCCGCACGCTTGAGGATCTCTCGAACGAAGACCAAGAAGGATTCATCTCCGAAGCGCATCAAGAGCGAAATCATACGGCGGGTGTTTCCACTGCGCCTCAGCTGGCATCGTAGTGAAAGGTATCTGTTTATCGGACTCATTGATTTCATTGATTGTTCTGGGGGGATGGCATGATTTCCATCATGATTGCGTTCCACTTGCTTGCTACGTGTTAATTGTTTGCTGGGACTTTGACGTGTACTTATCAGCTGCCGTGCTCGACCCTCCTTATCGTACCAACCCTCCCGCTCCCCATTAAAAACCACTCGCTCTCGCACCGGCATCAAGTCTTCCTTTAAATTCCCCCCTTTCTTTGTTGTAATATCGACGCAAATTTCATTGTTTGATAGATTAATCATGGCAAACGGTGCTTATCGTAGGATGAGGGGTTGTTTGTAGCAATTCGACTCGGTATCAATAATCAGATTACCAGATTGAGATTGCAGTGCAGTCTCGAGGAAAAGAAGCTATTGTTTGGTAATGCTTGGATTTTGTCTAATTATGGCCGCGCGTTTAGGCCACGTGATGTTGCGGCTACATTTAGACGTGCCGGTGAGACGCGTTTCCGGCTGCTGGCTTGTCGATACTTGAAGGACGTGAGATTGAGGGGTTGTGAAGTAGCTTGCTCTTCTTCCTCTTTGCAACTCGAGAATCAAGAAGCATCTGGCTACCACGGCTTTACACTCTAACTCAGGTGGTCAATATTTTCTTTAAGAAATGTGAGTGATTGTATGGGTGATGTCACTCAGTCTGAAGAGAGCTGACTCGACCCGGTGGGCGTTTGTAGAACGGACGAGACTCGAGTCTCATCGTACTGTGACTGTGAGCTTAGTTGCTCTGAGCGCGTTCACGTTCTCTTCGATCTCCCGAATCAACATTGACTTCTGGGCTCTTGTGAATCTTGAAGTCTTGTTGGAACGTCAATTATCAACGACGCGCTCCAGACGCACGTCCCCCTATCCTCCCTTCAGCCCCACATCATCGGGATACCCAGTCGATCCCACGCATCGTACCTACGAATAAATTTCGAAGGACAGGCCGTACATCCCCACGTCGGCGTCCACGCGAGACTATAACTTGAAGTCAAAAGAGCCGAACTAGCTGAAGAAGCCAGATAAACCGAATGGGCATGCTGGGCCGTCTCGTGCATTATAGCGTGGATGCTGTGTTGCTGTCGACGGTGTTGGCGGGGGTGAGGCGGTCGAGTGGGTTTGGGTGCGTTTATTCTCTTTCTCGGCCTTTTGTAATTCTTGTGAGGGAAGGGAAGCGCTGACTTGGCTGTTTTTTTGCGCCTGCTTTGTCCCTCTCTCCCCCTCCCTCGCCCTCTCTTTTAAACCTCGATCTCTGATTAACGCGCAACACCATCACCCAACACCATCATCCCTTGCCATCATTATAATCATTATCATCACCAACGCGTGCACACGCAAACTCCTCAACAGCCCCGACTCCTCGCTCATCTCCGACCCGACGTTCCGAGGACTCGCGGACCGCTTCTTGGGTATCGGCGAGACGGTGTTCGATACCGTACAAGGCACCGCGGTGAATAGCGCTTATTTCAAGCGTGGGGATAGGAAGTGAGTGAGGGCTGTAGTGGTGTTGTGGTGGTGCGTATATTTGGTAGGCGATGTGCGATGGTTGGGTTGGTGTGGCTTGGATTAGATTAGTCGGGAGTCGGACGTGGTAACAGGTCTGGGTGGCATGCAGGAAGGGGTCTGTTGGACTGGCTGTCGGCTGGTGGTGAATTCCACCCACCTCAATCGCTCGTTGGATGTATATTAGTCTCTATTATTCATATCTTTCTCTCACCTGGTTTTGCGGGCTCGTGGAATTCGACATTTGTATCTTTCTATTAATACCCGAGTCCCTGACATTCTGACCGCACGTGAGTTTAAGAGACGCCGCAGTTGCCGCAGTCCATAACACTTCGCCACCTTTACACGCTTCTTGTCTTCATTCCATCGATACCGTCCATTCATTTCTTCCTTCTGGCGATCCCATACACACGATCCCTCTCGCCAGATTCGACACTTTTAAGTGATTAGAGAGACTGGGGCTTAGAGGCGATCATGGGCGCCCTCCTTTCTCTACCCCTCGCGGGAGGACTCGCAACCGTAGGTTCATCATGCCTTGCGGGCCTCGCTTTTTGCTTTACATCGACTGCTGGTATGTGCCACTGTGTCCTCATATATGATAGTAAAGATGTTCAGAGAATGTGCTGACATTGACGATTGTTTACAGCGTCGATGTTCTGCAAGTCATGCAATTGTAATTCGTCCATCGCTACTCGGATTGGTTTTGCGGTGAGTAGAGATACTCTTTATTATTGTTTTCCCCCCAAAGAACATTGGTTTAATTGGGCTCGTTCAGTTCATCTTCCTGTTTAACTCTATGCTGGCGTGGGCTATGCGCTCGAGGTTTGCTATCAATCTCATTGAGAAATGGAGCTATGATTATATCAAGATGGATTGCGAAGATGGGAAATGTTATGGCGTTCTTGCGGTGCGTGCTCGGTTTCTCCAAGGAACTCGCGTACAGTGAACTGAAGTGAACAATTTTAGGTCCATCGAATTTGTTTTGCGCTGTCTCTTTTCCACTTTTTGCTTGGGCTCGCTTTGGTTGGAGTGAAGCATACGAGGGATAAGAGAGCTGCCATTCAAAACGGGTGCGTGCTTCTGAAAACACGACCGAGTCCAAATATCACTCATAAGCCTCTTCTTTACAGATGGTGGGGCCCGAAAGTCCTTATTTGGCTCATCCTCGTCGTAGTCTCTTTCTTCATCCCAAATGACTTCTTCATGGTATGGGGTAATTATATCGCCCTCATCGGCGCCACCATCTTCATCCTCCTCGGCCTCGTCCTCCTCGTCGACTTTGCCCACTCCTGGTCGGAGACATGTCTCGATAACTGGGAGAACTCGCCCAACTCGAGCTTGTGGCAATGGATCCTGATCGGTTCGACAGGAGGCATGTACGCCGCCTCCATCGCACTCACCGGCGTCCTCTACGCGTTCTTCGCCGGCTCGTCGTGCACTCTCAATCGGTTCTTCATCTCGTTCAATCTTGTTCTATGTGTTATTATCACGGTTCTGTGCGTACACCCGGCAATCCAGGAGTCGAACCCCCGCTCGGGCCTCGCGCAAAGCAGCATGGTCGCTGTCTATTGCACGTACTTGATCATGTCTGCTGTTGGGAACCATACGCACGCGGAGTGCAACCCTTTGCGTAACGGCACTGTTTCTGGGACGCGTACAACGACGGTTGTCTTGGGTGCGGTCTTTACATTCTTAGCGATCGCGTATTCGACCAGTCGTGCGGCGACACAGAGCAGGGCACTGGTGGGGAAGAACAAGAAGACGGGACCTGTTGCGTTACCGGACGCTGAGGATGGGACGCTAGGAGATCATGGATTGGTGACAACTCAGCCTGGCAAGATTGATAGCCCAAGATACCAGGCCCTTTTGGCAGCAGTAGAAGCTGGGTATGAGATTTTCTTCTCAGACGTCTATACATTTTTAGACTTATGCCTTATCAGAGCGATTCCAGCATCAGCGTTGAACGAGACAAACGATGATGATGACGACGATGACGACGAAGTCACCGGAGATGACCATGATGACGAGAAATCCGGTACTCGTTATAATGTAAGACCCTCGGTTATATGCTGTGATCCAAATTACTAACGATACAACTTTTCCTAACTCTACGCTGCAGTACTCGTGGTTCCATTTCATCTTCGCAATCGGTGCCATGTATGTTGCAATGCTCCTTACCGACTGGTGCGTATCTATTTAGCCGCAGGCTTTCCCTTCGTTCTTTCTACAACTCATGTGTCCTTTCAATTAGGAATGTCGTGAAAACTTCGCCGATCGAGGGTGGGGCCCATCCTGATGAAGATGTGTACATCGGTCGGTCGGAAGTCGCCATGTGGATGCGTGTTGTATCGAGCTGGGTATGCATGGTGCTGTACATTTGGAGTCTCGTAGCTCCTGTGCTCATGCCTGACCGGTAAGTATCGATTTTTGTTTTCTGATGTTGTCGAAGGACGAGACACTGATTCGGGTTTTTTGTCCAACGCCTTAGGTTTGGAGATTTGTAGGGAGTCGTGTTATTTGTTCCGGATCTGAGCCCATATACTGTATTCAGTGTATTTTTTTTGAATGGAACCTTCACTTTTTTGACCATCCGACATCACTCACCCCTTCAAAAAATTGAACGTTCACTGATGACACCATCCGAGCCCACTGAGAACGTCCATGAACTTTGAACATTCTGAAGCGAAGAGAACCAAAGTTAGCTTAGAAAAAGATGCTTCAATGCTCGAATTACCCACCGGAAGTCGCGATCGAAGGATCCGGGCGACGTAGGATCCTTCGACGTTCCCTGTAGCCTCGTTTTCAGCCTCTTCTCCGTCTTCCTCTTGTCGGCTTGCAATTTTCTCTTCCGGAGATAGCCACACAGTTACGTCTGTCAGAAAAGTGAAAGGCGTGCCTAAAGCCGGTTTCTTGGAGGTGCCGCTTCCGTTATTTATTACCTAGTGGGAAAAAAAAACATTGTCGAACTATGACTTGGACAAAGCTGTGGCGTTCGGAGCGTACCAACACTGAAAATCCACACTCGTTGACAAGCTCTTGTAGACCCCTCATAAAAGCCGACATAAGTGCAAGACCTTGATGAAAATTCATAAAGGAATAAGAAAGCGACAAATCATCACAATCGTCCGATAAACTTCCATGTCAGTGCCTCCACAATGAGCACAGGAAAAAAATGAGGCTGTACCTTCAAAATGAGCCAACGAGATGAGTGACGAAAAGAGAGGAGTTATAGGGTCGATAACGAGGAGTTGTTTTGCGGGACTTGTTTTTTCTGTAGACTTAAGTTGACGTGCGCATCAGTAACAGCATGACGGTGCGAAGCCAGAGAAAGAGGGGTGGAAGGGGAAAGAGCGGAGGCGATAAGACCGTGCTTACTGAGCTTATTTGATCTCGGATTGAGGAAAGTATATCGAATGCTGTCTCTGCGTTGAACGCTAGAGAGACTTGAAGACGCTCGAGTGCGTTGGTTGCTCCAGGCTAGCATCCGAGAAAGATAAAATAAAACACAAAAGCGAGGAGACGCCAGTTTCAGATTTTAATTAGAGCAAGGGTAGCACGGTGGATAGGGTGATACTTAGGCTCTACAAACGTTTGCTTACCTTGTCGGAAAAGCGAGGGCTTTCAAGTATGGACTCTATTCGTTTCGCGGAGAATTCACCGAGTGTGTCTATCCAGTGAACAGAACAGTCCGAAACGTTCGCAAGGCAGGACACTACGATGTTGGACACGAATTCCTAGAAACAAGACAAAAGTGGTGTCAATACAGTCAAAGCATCACAATACATACGAGAGCGCATCAACAGTCTCTTTCAACGCGTTCGGACTCGACACCTCCACTATCCCACTTTCTCCCCAGTGCAAAAGTTCATCCAGTTCCGAGAAGCCAGTCGTCCACTTCGGATCCTTCTTCCATTCTGTCACTGAGTTTACTTTATTGATAAGCTCTAATCCATTCGCACCCGGTGCAGCCACGGTGTCTAAAACACGGTCACGTATTCGCTCCAAGTCGGCGAATGTGATCAACTCGGGAGGTAAACGACAGAAAAGGGTGGCTAATTCGGTATTTGAACAAAGGATGTCTTCGTCAGTTTTGATGTTACAGCTTTCTAAGGCTTCGAGGATAGTTTTTGGTTCGCCTTTGAGTATTGCTCTCAGTCTCATTATGGTATGATTTTGAGAAGCTGGATGTAGATAGTAAATCAACGAAGTGGTTGGCGGAAAGGTTCACGTTCAAGTTACGCGACGCGTCGCGCGAAAGCGGATGGGGTACCAATGACTAAGCTGACTAATTTCTGAGACGTATCTGGACGTGGACGAATTCTTAGACCGTTCACTCATCTGCCTCACAATCTCAGAACCGCAAACAATAATAATAAGAATAGAAATACACAATAAGTGAGCTACTCCTATTACTAGATCTATCATTCATCCGCTGAAAACGGCAGGTCCAGGGACCTAAGATATAGTAGAAAAAGAAACGGTCAGTAATCAAATTTTATGGTGCGGCCGATTTTTTGCTCACGGTGTACGCAGTTGGTACCGGGTTGTAGATGTTTACGGTGAGTCCGGGATCGTCTGCAGCAACGTATCCAGGGATGGAAACCTTCGAAGGAGAAGCTGATCCACCTCCGGAGACCTAAACGAAACATTAAGTTTCAATGACAACCGCCACTCTTCAAGATCAAAAAAAAGTACATTGATTTGAGCACAAGAAATGTACCACTGGGGTGAGCCTGGGACATGGAGTCCGACTTGCTCAATGCGAGCCAGGTACTGACCAGCAGCAATATCACTGGGGATGGTTGTGCTAAGCTCACTGGCACCATAGTCGGTGAACGTGAAAGGATCAAAGGAGGCGCCCCATTCCGCGATCTGTATTAAGTCAATTAGTCATAAATTAACGGGAACCTTGCAGAAAGGCCACCAATACAGACCTTGAACCATTCGGCTCCGGTACCGTCCCAAGATGAAACGTCGCTAGGTGCTTGGCCGAGATAAATAGCGGCGGGTCCGAGGTGGTAAATAGTGTTGTCGAGCTGGAACCCGAGTTTGTCTCCGGGTGCAACGTCGACCGTCTCCGTAGCCGCACCAGGGCTCACATTGCAGGTAATGTCGGGCGAGGTAACGTCCGTGACCGGTGAGTTGTTCACCGGCTGGCGAACGGCCGCGGTCGAGGTCGTGCTTCCGGCGACGAGCGTCGTCCAGATGTCTGCCGACCCGGATGAGTATCACAAATTATGCAGAAGAAACTGACACACAATGGGCAGATGCACTGTGTGCTGCACTAACAATGATCGCAATTGCGATAGGAAGCTTCATCGTTCGAGTCAGTTGTTTACGAGCTGAGAGACAAAAAAATCGAACGATTTATAGGTTTCATACGTGTGATCGATTCGAGGCTAAAATTCGGCGTCCTTCCTTTATGCTCGGAATATGAGTATTCGACACTGCGACGATATGGCGTATGTTATTATGCGACTGAATTCGTATCCAGCATCCACAGAATACTAGTACTTGGTATCAGTCGAGTCACTCGCCGATAATTCGGCTAATTATATCCGAAGGCATACATCACCACCGGTGAGTTCACTCCGAGAATGTACCTCTTATGTTCCAGATATCATGTGCCTTGAAGACATAACGACAAATCATACGCGGGGGTGATCACGACTTGATAAATGGTAAAGGCGAATACGTGCTTTTCATTATGCGTGCTTCCACCATAGCCTCCGATGCGAAGCATGACATGACTCGCCGACCGATTTTCCCGCGGCGCAGGTGGCTACAGTGGGAAAGGCGTTAAATTAGGCATCCCTTCCGTCGACATATTATTTCCTTCTCCTGCCAAGACCAACACGAGGGGTATTTTTAGGACTTCCGATTGCTATATTTTATCTGACCGCCAGGCTCTCTTCGTCCCTTGCTACTAAGCCCTGGGCTATGAAAAAAAGGACGTTCCATTTTGATTAAATAATGATAGAGAGTCAAATGTGATGTGGGAACTGGTAATAAGGGTTCGGAAAAAACTCACAAACTCACTGGCGGCAATGAATATTAATGCTTATCGAGCCGTACATTCCTATTCTCGAAGGCACAGACAAACATTGTTCTCAGATTCTCAGGGTGGTAAACTTCTAGATCATTCTTTCCGAGTGGGAAAATACGCCTCGCTACATCAAACTTTGCAGAAGAAAGAAAGGAGTGAAAGCTACCCTTGATTAAACCTTGACACAAGTTATCGTCACGTCTCAGTTCGAATTACTGATACACTTACCTCCAGACCTCACGAAACTACTCCACGTAAAACTCGATCGATTCTTAATCGAATCGGTGATCTAAAACTAGGGCTTAGTCACTGAATGTACTGTTAGGACGATTTATATTTAGAACAGGCATTTGATATATTCTGCAAGCCTTTGATGAAGTATGGTCCTACAGGGGCCAAAAAAGGGAGGATTGGCACGAGGCTCGAGAGATATAGAAGTACTTGGAAGCCTTACCATTGAAGTAACGAGGCACAAGAATACAGGTTGCATCGAAGTTGTACAAGCAACCAACCCTTGTATAGTTTCCTGTCGAAAACTGAACAAGGTTGGTGCCACCATGACGAGTGACGAGGCGCGTGATATCGACTAACCACAACACAGGTGAAGCGCAGCAATGAACAATAGGTCGATCCACGTAATGACTTTACCACGTCATCTCCGCGGACTGCCTTCACTTTTTGGCTCTATGCAAAAGGCAAACGTAGGAAACCCAGTTTTCTTTGGTGCTCCTGTAAAGGCGCAAATCGAGTATATCCCATCCCAAATCAATCTCAATCTTTTTCGTGAACGCAGATAGAGGTGGCGACGAACAGACCTCAGGCTTCCGGTTGTAGGAGGTTATCTTTGTAGGATTTCGGAGTTACGTAGAAAGCGCTGACAATTTGTTGATAGATTGCTATGCGCTTCCCGCTTGACATTTGAGGAGTTGAAGAGGGCGCCGTTTGTCGTTGCCGCGTTCGAGAAAAGAGACAGAGCCGCATGTTGGGCTGAAACTCAAAAATAAGAATGCATCCGAAATGTGCCTCGATCAACGAAGGCTTCTTCGATTTACGGTTTACTCTTGCGAATAATGGTAAGCTTGCCGAGTGAGCGGGAAAACTATATGAAAATTGGCTTACATTTTTCAATATCAGTGGTAGGACCATCGCCTTTCTCCGATGGAGACCCTGAGCGACGCGGGATCGGATGAAGCGAGGCAACGGCTTGCATCGGACGGAGCAACGCTGGGATGAATGGGAGGCCATGGCACCACCATAGCCGCCTTTCCTCAGCCAAATAAACATACTCAACTTGGTAGCAAGCAAAACAAAGACATTCTGTCAGTGACTGTTAGAGAGAAGGATGACCTCAGCGGACCCTCAGCAATGCCAATGCATGAGGCAAACGCTTCAGGTTATCTCTATGCTTTGTCAAGCATACTCTGTGAAGATCTGGGTTTCCTGACCTTTCCCCTCCCTTATTTTTTCTTGACCGCTGTCTCGATGCTCCTGTTTAGCTTCCGCTAAACTTGTGCTCCGCAATGTGCATATGTGAAGTGATCCATTCTCAAATAACCATGGGCCTCATCTGGTCTCAGCACGTCCACTTAAAGCTCTTAAGCTCTCGATCCAAGCTGGCCACAGACTCTAACCCAAGTCCTTCTCGCTCCCCTGCACCTAAATGGCTTTGACTACTCGATTACCGTCCGCAAGAGTTGAACCATTCTACGGTTTCGTCGAGACGACCGGAGATGCCCTGCGCCTCATCCAAGCTGCTCGACAAGGCATTATTCCTCGCATCACTCGACGACTGAACGACCTCGAACGCCGCGCCATGATTCGGAGTGGTGTCATCTTTATTTTCAACGACGAAGAGAGCGGTATTAAGCGATGGACCGAAGGACTCACTTGGTCTGCTTCACGAATTGTCGGAAACTTCTTGGTGAGTATTTTATCATGAGGCCGCTTCAGGTTCCTTTTGGCTGAGCGTCTTCCAGGTCTATCGCGAGGTCAACGACAGAGGGGCTGGTCGATCTCCTCCAGTGTCCCGAAGGGCTTCCAAACGGAGAGGAAATATCAATGAGATAACTCCAGAAGAGCTTGCGGAACAGAAGCTCGCGAAATCGCTCGTCGGCTGCCTCAGCGACAACAACGGGCGTTTCAAGTCCAGCGGACTCGTCAAAAAGGTTTGCGCCAAGAATGTCTTTTTGTGTTGAAGCTTGCTCAATAGTTCACTTGCACGCAGACTATCACCATCGGCATTGACGGATCTGATCATCATCTCATCGCATACTACACGCAGGATGATGTTAGGCTTGGTAGACTGCCACCTCTAAGCTCGAGGGCAGACATTATGTCCCTCGAAGTACCACCAGAGCTTCTGGAGTCGACCAAATTTCGAGTCCCTCCTATCATGGATGCAAGGCCTGATGGTCGGCTACGGTACATGTAAATGTCTTCTCTTGTCTCAACTCTTGTGAAGTCGCTGAACGAGTTCCAGATGCGACGCCGAAGAAGGGGATATACCCCGACAGATCTCCGTACCGTTCCCCATGACTCCCCGCCCATCATCTTCACAACCGAAGACGCCGGCTTCAGCGAACACAGACTCCGATTGCAGCAGTTCGATATTTAATTCTTCACCGCTGAGCGTCCGGTCTCCGTACCAACTAGGGTCCTCGTCGTCCGCGAGTTCCTCAGCCTCTTCCGGATCGTTCGACAACTGGTTCAGCGCGCCCTCTACTTCGGTGATGTACCGGCCAAATCCTGCTAGTCGATTAGTGCCTGTTCCAAACGAGCCACAGAGCATTCCGCGGCCAGTCGATAATTACCCCTCTTCACTCTTCACATCGCAGAGCTTTGCGGCGCAAGACTTGCCGCAGGCGCTGGGAATAGCCTCAGAGACGACTCCCTCATGGACCGACTTTGCATTTGGTTTAGGGGATGCATTCGCGTACGTGCCCTCGGAACCTCTGAAGCCGTCCTCGGACCATCTTAGTCATCCAGCTCCAAGCATAGCTCGGCCAGAGATTTGCCTATCGTCATGGTCGGCGCCCCAACAATCACCATCTCAAAGAATACCTCCTCCCCAGTGTTCACTCCCTTCGACGCCCAAGCTACCACGGCAGACGCACAGGTTCTCGTCACTACCTTCTTTGAGCCACACCAACGACATTGGCCGTTGTACGGGAGAAAGTTCCAATCCAGACTCATCCTCCTCGCCGCTACGATCTGGTCCGAGCGCGGCATTCCCTGACACGAGGTATAGCGCTCAGGGAACATCGCCATCATTCTTGCCTGATATCTTCCAATCCCCTATGTCTTGGTAGCGCCACAAATACCGTATTTCGGAAAAGGACTCATAAGTTGCATACATATGTCCCGAGTTGGAGGGAGGATAGAAACAAAAGGGCCGAAGAGGGGGAAGGGGCTGACCTAGCCTACAAATCGTTATTTGGTCCATCGTTGTAGAATCAGAGAAGATATTATTAATACACGCAAACCTTATACACATTCCAGTCTGTTCAAGCAAATGTTGGAAGAGGGGAGGGGGTCGTGGAACGTTCAAGCGTTGCCACCAGCACTCCTACGTTCAATGTATCCTCGAATATTTGCATGCCCTTCAGAACTTCCGAAGAAGCATCTTTTCGAATTATTTTCCCAGATAACGACTCCGAGTTGCCTAGCATACTTCAAAACGAACTCGTAGTCGGGTTGAGACGCAAATGCAGTGTACAAATAGCCTGGTCTTTAGCCATGAGCTAAAGACATCATTCCACAAAGATACGGCGCACCTTCTTGGGACTTAAGCCGGTTTTTCTCCAGCTCCCAGAGGCGAATCTGATCTTGCACCGTGACGGGTATAAGCGGGTTCTGTTTATCGGAATGAGTCATTCAAATTCCGACAGTTGAAGTCATGCAGAAATTTGATACGTTTTTTCGCATTTGAGGGTGGGCATGTGTTGTGAGGTACTTGATGATCTATGTGTCCGGAGCAGTGAGCATCGTTCGTTTCTCCGTCAAGCCAGTCGCTAACCTGATCAGCGGTAATACCATTTGCCAAAGCTTTCTTGACGCTATCACGCGTTAAGGACCCGACCACGAGATTTGGGAAGCGGTATTTCAAAGTGACGAAAAGATTCAAGACAGCTGTCTGGAGGGGATTGTCTAAAGATGGCCAGAGCGTGGAAATTTTTGTGGAGACGTCTTGCAAAGCAAAACAAGCACTTACCGGTATACGCGTAAACCCGATAATTAGTCTCTAAGATAATATAGCCTTGAGCCTGTGAACCTTCGCCCGTACTACCTGAGGAAGGCAAAGGAGGGAGGGATGAAGTAAGTGTCGTTGCAAGCCTCGTCGGATAAAAGCGTCGGGATGTAGGCTATACGACGACCATGAGAAACAATGTTTGTGAGTCTTCAATTCCAGTCAAACCTTGCCTTTCTTTGCCATATCAAGCCGTAATCTCTCAGGTCCTCCAGCATAGCTTTCTGGGTCTGACCGAGATTTTCAGTTGAGTAGCCCTATCCATCGCCAACTATCAGTAATAAACTACAATGCACATTAATAAGCGATAGAGAACAAACTCGACCCAATTCCATTGTGGAGAGCATGAAAAGGAAGCCCAGTACTTCAATCAGATCCATTTGACGTTCCTGTTGGGTCATGAATTGAGCTTCGACTTCCATGTCGCTTAAGCGTTACCTCTGCCATATGTAGATATTGGAGGAGAAGCTCCCACAGTTGGGCATGCGGTGAATGCAAGAGGAACTGAAATCCGAGAGAAGTAATTCTCATCAGGCCCCTGCTCGCAGTGTAAATGAAATTGATTAATTTTATAAGTGTTTTAAAATATTCACTGACCCATGCCCCGTCATTAAGCGACTTCGAGCTAAGAGAAACAAGACGCCCTGCGACGGTCGCGCCGGTGATTGACCTGTGCCGGAAGAGACCATATAGTGGAGGATTGTCTGTCGGCATTCAGAACACGAGGGAGCTGTCGCACGGTACTGAACGACGCACCTCCCACCTCTCGACCGCGTAAGAATCGAGCATTTCGACAGTGACATTTGAGCGCTTTTCTTCCGCGTCCGATGCAGGTACCCCAAAGCTCCGATGAGTGCCTCTACAGAAATAATTGAGTTAGTATCTCCAGAGATAATGAAAGCTATGGGTAACTCACCCTCCCGTAATGGCCTGACGAAGACTAGACTTGAATGTTGGATTAAAACTCAGCTTTTGCGCAGGGTTCCCGATGATGTGAAGCCGAGCGAGAGTAGAGAGGGCGCTATCGTATTGTCTATTTCGGTTGGATGGTTAAAATAGAGCAACACGTTCTAACATCGAGCTTTTTCACTTTTTGCCTTGTTCGCTCACCCAAGAAGCCATGAGGCTCGAGGGCACCGAGGACTCTAACCATAGGAGATTCATGACAAGTTGCCGTTCCAGGGGAGCTAATAGCCTTCACCAGACGATGAGAATGACGACAAGGACAATGTACCGGAAGAATACCGACCGGAAAACGGAAAGACATGACGACGGACGACCATACAGCCTTGTCAAAGCACCTTGCGACTGATGCTGAAGAAATGAGACCAGGTGGTGACTCCCAGATGCCTGCTCGCTCCCATCGGCCATGGCGGTCATGTCATTAATTGTCGCCAACTTGAAACAAGCGCAAGCTGGGCGCTAGACAGAGTTGCGCGTCGATCTTCTTCTTTGTTTGGGTCTATTTACGCGTCTCTGACGCGTCCCTCCCCCCATTCCGGAAACTCTTGAACAAGTTGCAGCCTCCTTACCATCGTCCACCACTTAGCAATGCCCCTTTCTATTCACAATGCGGCTCGTAATAGTGAGTACTTGCGCCACTAATAGGCGTGTATTTTCTGACGGAACTCACGAGGTCAGACCAGCAAGCCTTAGTAAGAAGTCTTGTCGAGGAAAATGCAAACCAAGTGAACGCTGTGGATGAGGTGCCATCACTTCTCATTGCATGAACAAATTTATGAAGGATAAATTTACCAGGACGGAAGGTCCCCTCTGCACGCAGTTGCCGCAGCAGACCAAGATGCATCCGATATGGCATCTTATCTTCTCGAACATAAAGCCGAGGTTGACAGCACGGATCCTAGTGGTTGGTAAGGGTTTTCGCTAGTCGTAACTGAAAATAACCGTCTCTTAATCTCCGCCTAGGACTCCTTTACACTGCGCAGGTATGATTGACCTTCCCGTAGTATGTCGCCTTGTTCAAAGCAGCATATAGTCAGCGCCGGGAACGAAGGAATTGTGCGAGAGCTCCTCGGAGCAGGGGCAAACGTGAATGCAAAGACGATTCAAGGAATGACGCCTCTGTAAATCGTTCCAGCTAATGTATCAATTAGCCAAAGCTCATATACCTTTGTTTAGACATTATGCCGCTTCCAGGGAAAGGATAGAAGTGAGTTAAAGTCCCTTGTTCCACGTCCATTACCAGTCTCATGTTTAAGAAGATAGGGAGATTATTGATCTCGAGAGAAGCAGATGTAAGAAAGAACCTAAAAACCCATCATTGGCGAAGCTAACTTGTGGTAGTTCAATGCAAAGAATACCGCCAACCAACTTCCCTTGTAAGTTAGCAGTTTTTAGACCAAGACATCACTAACAGGTCTTCTCAGGCATCGAGCAGCCAGCATCGGCTCTGTAGGTTTCGTCAACCTTTTGCTCAACAACCCTGAAGGCACGCCAAAACCAAGATTGAACACATCTGATCGAGTCGGTGCGTTTCATTCCCCGTATTCAAACTTGAGGATAGATGAAAACCTTATCCCGACCGTACTTTGCAGGGAATACGCCTCTTCATCTTGCCATGGAGTCGGCTCACGCAGAAGTGGCAGTCATGTTGATAAACGCCGGTGCGCGAAGAGATGAGGTGAGCCTTTCCCATTATTTGTAAAAGCTTTGTATTTTGATTCTAAATGATAACCGCAAGACTAACGCCGATGGTGAGATGCCTGAGCAACTGGAAGGTGTTGGTGGACAGGAGCAACGCCGAGCAAAGCAACACGTCGCCGAGCAGTGCGGACCAGCACCAACCTAGTGCATTCCACCTTGTCCAGTTGCATCGTGTTTTTATGGACGGCTACTTGCTTGTAAGACAGATAATCCAGAGATGCGCTTGATGTGTCTCCCACCAATTGCGCGATCAGGCGGGAAGAGACTTGGAAATAAGCAGGGAAAGTTTACAATGTACATTTATATACAACACTGAAAATGGGAAACACATTAACGATCTAAAAGATAAAGAACTCAAAACGCCCAGTCACTTACATAAGATAGAACAAAAATCAATCGTGCAACGAAGTGGTCCAGCGTTACGAGCTGCCACTCCTACGAATCCCATTGATGGCAGGGTGCGGTGGAGGCACAGGTGACTGGGGAACACTCTGGCCTGCTGTGATATCGCTATTGATAATATCCTCTATCACGGCGTGGAGCGTGTCTACCCGCTGCGACATCTGGTCCACTGACAATAAATTTGAGAAACCGACAGAGCTCGTCATCAGTCTACCTGTAGCGCGGTGCTGAATCGCAGCACAAAGACCCAACTCACTCTGACTTGTGAGTCGCTCCGTCATATCATTCAAATTCTGGTCCAGCCTATCCAAAACGTTCTCAACCTATGTATATTCAGCATCCCGTCAGCTACGTCAACTGAAGTTGTCTCAAAGTAAGACATTGAATACGTACGAACGCCGTGAGCTCATGCGGGCTCGTGATGTCTGGAACCGCGGTTGTCGTCGTCGTCTCTGTCGATGCAGTGCCGGTTGTCGTCGGAGGTGCCTCGTTCGTTGGTGTAGGAGATGATCCTGAGGCTTTTAAAGGAGATGAGGACGGGATCTTGAGTGGTTGAGCAGTGGCCATGGATGTACGTTTCTAAGTGTTGACAAGTACGAGCGGGCACGCCGAACCACGCGCCGATTCTCACACTGATGGCAAGCTCGCTCTGAACTCGTCTCCACAATGTCTCATTGGTGAAAAGCTCTAATAAATCTATGTGTATACGTTCCCGGTGTAACCGATGTAGTGCCTTATAGGGAGTCAACGTATATTCCTGACAAAAATTCATGGACAATGTTGCAAAGCTAGCCCTGCGGCAGGCTCGCTCACGTCCGAGCTAAGGGCGTCTGCCGCGACAGCCTCAGATTCGATGACCTAGCGAAACGAAAGGCGGCTCGAGCATTCTGGTCGAAAGAGCAGGGTGAAATCGATTCATACCGCACCTCCTTCATCTCATCAGTCCCAATTCCCCTTCTTCCTCGACTCCTTCAACTTAGACTTGTGCTCCTTTCCTGCCCTCCTCCGAGCCTTCTCGGCCTTTTGCAGCCCCACCACACGCTGTTTCTGCTCATTAGACGTCTCTCCTTTCACGCCGCTTAGTGCTGCATTCAGAATGAGCGAGTGCATCTGAGTGGTAATGAGGAGAGGGGAAGTGAGTTTGGTCAGCAACTTTGACAGTGATAGGGGAAGAATCTGGAATGGACGATACATACTTTACGAAGACAATCGTCGACGTTTTGGGCTTGGGAACGATGCACTGTAGACGTGACCTGTAAGCTCTCCGAAGCAGCGACATATGCTGGCTGCCGTGCCGAACAAATAATAATCAATCGACCATCCACACAACGCAACTCAACAGAGAAAGCGAATCGACGTACATGTTCCCTAAGCGCCTTCCTCGCCCACCTCGGAATCCAGAACGCGCACAACGAGCACTTTGCAGTCGCTTTCGTGTTCACCTTATTCACATTCTGTCCTCCAGGGCCCGAGCTCCTCGAGAACGAAAGTTCTAGCGCTTCGCGAGGAAGCTCGATTTTCCGAAACGCGTCCGACCACTGGCGTGCGGCTTTCATGTCCTCTTGGTTTTCTAGAGCGTGTAAGGCGGGCGGAGAAGGGGCAAAGCTCTTGTTTGAGGCGTATCCCCTTTCAAAGATCAAAGAAGCTTGCCGCAGCTGGGCGAGGTGACGTCCAGACAGCAGTGGTAAATTGGCATAGTATGAGTTCGTTACAACGGCCGAGTGATTTCTAACTTGATAATCAAGCACGTTAGAATGGTTAGCTTTTACTTAATGATATTGCGTACCTCCAAGCCTAAGCATAACACTCCAAAAGCATCGCCGGTGGGAATGGTGTCGAAAACCTCAAAACGATGAGCGGAATGGCGACGCATCGGTCCCGGGTGGAAACATTGTTGCATCGCCACTAATGCACAAATAGCAATAAATACATTTCTGAATTCACACAATATTGATAATATACATTATTACATATCACAATTCGAGCCGACGCAGGAACAGTGGTAGTTTAGAGGAAAAACGATCGATCGATTTATTATTGTACAGGGATAAGGTCAATGATTGAGATTGACATCAGTATACAACAGGTATTCGTTTACTTGCATCGACAACGATACACAGCAGAGGAAAGAGCAGTAGGAACATAGAACCTGAAGAAGAGAAATGGAAAGTCCGAGAGAACTTAAAGATAGGTACTGTCCTGAAAAAGAAAGAGGTTGAAAAAGACGTCGAGCTCTTCAACGCATCTTGCACATCAACCGATTCTTTCGCGTCTTTCATCTGCAAAAGCCTTGAGACCAAACTGTCTGAGAGATTTCCACTCCTTTAAAATCCATCAATGCCTTATTCCCTCCGACTCAACGGTAATAAACCCAAATACAAACGTACCAAAAATCCAGCGGGCAGGAATGTGTGTGCTAACCACACGGACCAGCTGAACCTGCCTTCGTAGATTTCGTTTGGTACGTCATACGACAACGATCTAGCAACGACTCGTCGGGCGTAAGCGTCCGGAGCGACAAACAAGTCTGATCTCAATGAATGAGGAGTCTTGTAAGGCAAAAAATTGACACTTCACCATATCCCAGTAGCTCCTGAATACGTCCATAGTCGTCCTTCATTGGTTCATATCGCGATCCAGGCGGAGGGGCATTCCCGCGTATGATATTTGACTTCACGCCACCACTCACGACCTAAAAAAATCAATATAATGCCTTCTTTGGCGAACAGAAGGGGGCTCGTACGTTTAGAACCTTGACACTACTCAGTCCGTCAGAGGCGTTATACGCGATTAAAAAGGAATTAGAAAACATACTTGAAAGGAGCCAGCTCTACTCTCAAAGTGCTCGACATCTGGTTCAACGCGGCTTTGCTGGCATTGTAGACACACGCAAATGGAGTCGGGAAGATACTGTTGATACTGCTGATATTAACGATCAACCCGTGTCCGCCTTCCGGTCCCGCATACTTCCTTCTTGATCCGCAAGGAAGACACGAAAATAGTTGTTGGGAAAAGGAAGGCCCGGGACGGCTCGCCGCTGATTTAATGAGCATGTCGGAGAACTGCTGGACCATGAGCACGACTCCTATGATGTTGACATCCAGCACGGAGTACATGTCCTCGACTGAGTTGTCTAGAAGAGCTCCATGGTGGCCTATGCGTGTGATCAGACAAGGTTCTGATACCGAAATAAAGATAGTAACCGCTCACACACGCCACTTATGAGAGAAGCAAGCTTCAGTGAAGGGATGTTGAATTTATGAGACCAAATCCACATACGCGTTATTAACCAGTATGTCAAGCTTTCCTTCCAAAAGCTCCTCTAGATCGTAGCGAAGGTTTTGAATGGACTTCAACTCAGACACGTCGAGTTCGAAGCACTCGATACCCAAGACAGCGAGCTGGTCCATACTCGACCTCCTTCGAGCTGTTGCAATGACGCGGAGACCTAAATGCGTACTGAGGTCAGAACGCGGACATCCTAACGAGTAGAAATTACTCTGCCTTGCGCATGATACTCTCTCGCCAACTCGTGACCAATGCCTCCGGCGCTGCATCTATAATAAAAAGTTTGACCTGTATGCGGATGATAAGCGCATCGACAGTAACACACCCTGTTATGAGCACCGATCTTTGATTGCTTGCCATTGACATCGTGTGATTCTGAGATTGCAGTACTTTCACCCGAGCACGGGAAAGCTACGGTGGCGAAGGGTGGGTAGGGACAGCTACTACTTATGTGAGGGGGATTCGGTTCGAGCTGAGCGCAAGCAGAAGAATGTCCTCGTACCAAGAAACAAGAAGGGAGGCAAGTGAGTGGGCACCTTAAGCTTCTTATCACCGCCGTGGACATGTGTTGTCAGCGAGCATGCCGGACATGATGGATGAAGGTGGGGAATGAGGTGCTTATATGAACACAAGTGATACCTGTGAGAAGCGTCTGGACGGATAAAAGGATCTCATGAAAGTAAATCTTGTTTCCTCAGACGGGATAGGTTGCCGAACTGGTCCGTCGGCCGCGGTTGCAGATTTATGCTTGCTTCGACGGGTATTGTGATCATGGTGGTCCGGAGGCAAATGGGGCCAATTTGCTTTTCGGACGTCGGAGATTCCCAAACTCTGTTTAACGTGTGAATCGCCTTCCGCTTTCGGTAAATTCCTCCTCATGCTCTCGACCTCTGACGCACTCCCTTTACGTTGAGATTGTCCGTAGCTTTTTGCAAGCTCATTCAAATAATCCAATACGCACTCCAAGTTGAGAACAAAAGGAATGATAATGGTAATGTATTGGACTCCGAGGTTCGTATCAGTACTGGTGCCACCATCTGCTGCAGGCACCGCCGTCCCGACTCCCCGTCCAGCCCAGATGACCGAGCGCTCAAATCATCATTGTAATCTGTAACAGTGCATCCCGGCCAGCAACACATTGGGAGATACATCTCACGGTCCAGTAACATTTGCAATTGTCGCGTCTCAAGGCCCTCTACCCCTGGAAAATCGCGCTATCGAGTGTACTGTGGCAAAAGGAACCAACATCGTGCCTACGAATTCAAAAGCGGATCAATTCACTACTCGTTCTTGGACAGGAACAAAAGTGCGATAGTACTAGCAAACTCTTAAGGTACTGGATTTGTTGGAAACCATGAGGATGATGTGTGTTTTTTGAAGCGACCTTTACCGGAGATAGTGAGCTCCATATCTGCTTCTTGAGTTAGAAGGCGGACGGGGAGGTGGGGTGCCAGGAGAAAGGCCGAACAGACCGGGCAGCGAGCAAACTTTCCCGGTCTCGCAAGCGAGAAAGCTATCAGCGTAGACCTCACGGAGCAGACAACGTCGTTTACTGCTCCGAGTCGCTCTCGGCAAGGTAAGGTAAGTATTTGATACTCACAAAGGTATTCTGCACAACTCGGATAGCTCAGGTCCGGTGAACGGTTCCAGCGGACGGTCCACGTAACTGAAACGAAAGCAACTCAATGCAAATTATTGTGCACAAATACTACCTTCTTTGGGTTACATTCTCTACAATACACATGTATGTGGCACTTGTACAAGGGAAGCCCATCGCACGCGAGCGAATAACAGTCCCACAAGTTTACTTGAACTTGGCGCTCGACTGAGAGGACGAGATATCGATGGAAGAGATATCCTACATAAGCCACCGCCCGATGAATATCATGTCGATTTAGCATATGAACGCAGGAAACTTACAGCACCAGCCTTGATCTCATCCGCTGAGGGCATCAATCCCAAACGCAGGAGCTCCGATGCCTTCACGACGATTGGGTCTGATTGCATGCTAGTTACAAGCTTTCAACACCACGCAAAATGAGCAGAGGAAGGAAGTTACCTAGCCATGGCAACCACCTTGCCCGATTTGAAGTAATATGCAACGAACTGTGTGAATGTTAGGTACCAGAGCCGGCAGTTTGCGTCATTTCAGTGTACCTTCAATTCTGCAGGGTTTCCTTTGATGAAGGTATCGTCGTAGCCGTGGCCAAGGCCGCAGTAGCGGAGTTGCTGACCCTCTGGGGAAGGATTTGCCAAAGGTTAAGGAAGAGGCCAAGTTAGAAAACGGCTAACTCACGGGCACTCCAGAAGATTGGTATCTTTGAAAATGGCAGGTCACTCTTGCCCCCTTGCGCAATGGACCTCCCAACAGCGCGACCGTGATTACCTGCCACCTGTTCGAGATAAACGCTTGATCTGGTACGAAGCAGACTACTTGAATAAAGCCCAACTCACGTTCCAATGTTCAATCCTCCTTGGCTCGGGCGATTCAGTTTGTGGATACACGGCGATGTCACCTACCACACATGAAGTTAAACAAACATCCACAAACCTACCCGCAGCCAACCCACCTATCGCATAGACACCATCCAAATCCTTCACTCTCAAATACTCATCAACAAGTACCCCTCCGTCCTTCTCCAGCGTGAAACCGCTTTCTTTGAGGAAGCCCGTTGCGGGTGCAACGCCGACACCCATGATGACAACGTCGGCTAGAAGCGTGGGACCGCCGTCTCCGAGGACGACAGCTCCAGCGGACGAAGCATCAGATTCCGAGGGGACGATCTTAGCCACCTTGGTCTGCATGTGGAACTTGACACCTTGTGATTCATGGTACTAAGAGATGCACCAGGAGATGAGGAAGACAAGAATGAATTTGAATACAAGCAAAAGACTTCAAATTGTGGGTCGACGAACCTGTTTGAGACCTTTTCCGACCTCCTTCCCGAGGACCATCTCGAAGGGGTACTCTTCCATACCGATCACATCAATTGACGCGAGCTCGCGTTTTGACACGGCCGCGACGATTTCCATGCTAATGAACGAGCTGCCTATCACTACGAGTCGCTTGCCTTTCTGCACAGCTATCGGTGGAAATGGTCAACGTTTAAATGCATAGCCTCCTTCTTCAAATTGAAAGGCAGACCTTGATCTATTTCCTTCGTGTTTGGTGCATGACGAAGGGTGAAGACGTTTTTCAAGTCCTTGCCTTCAATCGGGAGCTTGCGTGGGCTTCCTCCGGGGGCAAGGATCAAATGCTCGTATCCAAAGGTCTCGGATTTGTCAGTAGTAACAGTCTTCGCCCCGGGATCAACCTTCGTAACAGTCTGAAAGGATACGGATTAGAAGAAGAAAATGCGATTTTTGGTGAAGAGCAGAGGTAGGAAACACCCACAGTTCCAATTATCAAATTCGTGTTGTACTTGATCTTGAGCTCATTCACGCTTCGCCATTCCAATTTAGACGGGTCACTCAGTAGCGCCTTGCTCATCTTCGTCCTGTCGATAGGAGCGTACGACTCTGAGCTGATGATCGTGATGTTCCCCTTGTACTTGTTCTGGACAAACCGAAAAAGCCATAAATTCTCTTTACCAATAACAGGCTGATATTTGAGCTCACCTCCCGTAAACTCTCGACAGCATGCACAGCACCTGCGCCCCCGCCGACAATCACAACACCTTTCCCAGGTGCTACATTTCCATCCGTCGATATCGTCGGCGGACGAGACTTGTTTTCCTTTAAGGTCTGTTTGGCGTTCGCTGTGACGTATATCTTGCCGTCCCGTGAGACTGCCTCGAAGCGGTGGATGGCATCAAGTGCTGGAGCGTCCTCTGTTTGTAGGGCTAGGCTTAAGTCATGCGAATGGAAAAGGAGCTCGGGCAACTCACCGATATCACCGGTACAGACGTTGAAGCAGGCTTCATTCGAAAGGCGGGTGAGTCTCGGTAAGCGAAGTCAAAAGCAGTAAGTATGCTCATACGACCATACCTCCGTGCCATGGGCTAAAATGATTCAATCAGCCTCGTCAATTCAAGCAAAACAAACTCGGCTTACCAGACCACCCTTCCATCTCCAGTGAGGATACCTTTCGCCAACGGCGCTCCGTAGCTGTATGAACATATGTTACTAAGACTAATTCTCATGCTTGTTCAGCACCCAGCACGCACTGTGTACAGAAAGCGCTGGTAGCGTGGACGTTACTCCCGATCCTCGACAAGAGAACTCGACCATCGTCTCCAAATGCTACTTCCTTCCTACGATTGGTGAAAACAACGTCAGCTCATCTACGGAATGATGAAATGACATAAGCCAATAACTTACATCTCCCCATCCTTGAGTTCACTTTCGTTTACGACCGCAATAGTTTGTGAAGACATGGTTCGTTTGCCAGGAAAAGTTTCTTGAAATCGTATGTTACAGAAGGTTGTAGCTGGTCGTGGACGATGTAAATAGGAGAGAAAGGACGCTGTAAGCCGTCTTGAGAGCATGCCAATGAGCGGTCAGGCATTGTCCGAGCGCGGGTGATGAATGTTTTTAGAGTTTCCCATCTCATCTCATTCACTCACCCGGAATTCTCGCAAAGTCCAAAGACGTCAGTCCTGACGCGCGCGTCCGCCAATCGCATTCTGTCTTTTATTCACACGCAGAATTCAAGTAACTCAATATTAACGATTTATAATTTTTATAATTTAGCAAGCGCATACATGCGTGCACCCAGTGCATTCCCGTACTATAACTTAATCGTCTCAGGTCGTACCATATAGTCCATAAGTTACAGTGACAAGATTCAGTTGTAACGGCTCGAAGGTCCATTGTTACCAGCACTCCCAGTCCGTGACGCAACGACCGGAAACCCGCCAATACTCTCTTCTATGACTTCTCTCGACCCAACAGCATCAAATCGAAAATACACACTCGATCCACGCGACTCGGGCGACGTTGGCATAAGTACCATCGATTTCTCCCCTCGAATGCTCCCCACCGTCAACCCGTTATTCGAATCCATTACATCGTCATCCCAAGTATGCGATTCTGGCGAGAGAATCGGCGCTTCGCCACGTTCCCCTCCTACTCTCGGCTGCTGCGTGGAGACGGATGCAGAGCCTGTGAGCACCCTTAGAGAAGCCCAAGCCATTGGTGTCAAGTTCCCATCGTTATGCTCCAAAGAAGCAGTCCTCGATCGAATTTCTTGGTGCATCGTGTCTTCGGAATCCTGAGAATGAAACGTTCGAAGACTTTCTGTCGACACCGTTCGAGGTAGACTGACACTGCTTCCAAACCCTTCTTCACGCGCCTCCTTCGAAGACGGTACATCAACTTCTCTCCTGCTGGCTCGGATTTCGTCTGACGGTGTTCTGAAATGCACGTTTCTGCGCGAACGTTGTTCGGGTATGGAAGCCACGGCGCTGATAGCAGGGCGTAGCTCGCTCCGGCCGTCTATTTGTGCAATCTCGTAATCTTCATGGACATTGGGGGTTGGAGAACGACCGCGAAGACTGTGAACGTTAAGTACACTCTGTGAAGGTTTTGGTGTAATTGTTCGAGGGGTTTGAGCTCTTAAAATGGTCTCGTCAGAGGTTTTACGTTTTCGGGGTTCGATCATGGAACCTTCCGATTGCGAGTATACCGATGCCGTGTCGAAACTTTGCTTTGTATACAAAGGCATCGGCGGGGAAGGGGGCACTGGCGGCATCGGAGGCATCGCAGCCGCGCTTGGAATCGGGAATGGAACCCTGAAGTTCTCAGCCTTGGCCTGACGGGGAGGTGGGGGAAGCCCCGGAAACCCTAGATGACTACGACTGCTTACCGTCATCGCAGGTGGAGGAGGGCTCATCGTCTTCCATCGAGGCGCACCGGCATCCATCTGCCTCTGAAGGTCCCTACTCGCTATTATAGGCGCTCCGAGAAGCCCGTGGATACTCTCCGTCGACGTCGACGAGCTCGCGCCTCGCGAATGCCCAGGACGCAACGACGGGATGCGAATGAGAGCTGTCGAACTGTCAACGCTTGATGAAGAACGCTGATGATGAAGCCACATTTCGCGCAACTCTGACGTAGGTGCGTATTCGCTACCCTCAGCAGTACTGTGATTATCTGATCGTCGAGAGGGAGGTCGGGAATTTGAAAGATTCCGTACATCTCTTGGAGACGCCGGAAGCCCATAAGTTGACCCAGTTCTGGATAATGGAGAACTCGATCTTGATACTGTCAGAGGAACCACGGCTGTCCCATTGCCCTGAAGGAGAACTGACGAGCTTGTTAAGCTGAAGGGTGTTGGTATGGGCGCTTCTATTGGGGATAGTTTCCGTTCTTCAGGTGTAGAAAAGCTTTCGTTCGCGGCACTTGCGCCGCGAGAGCTGGCTCGCATGGCAGGTCGAAGCACTCGTAGAGTGTTGCACAGGATAAGCACGTTTGCGAGACCTATGACATCATCAGTTTCACGGATCCGAAAAGTAGTCAGTTGTTGCTAACATACCTGTGAGCGAGGCGAACAAGCCTGCGAAGGCGAGTAACGCGTCCGAATTCTCGATTCCAGAGATCCGCATGAGTCCCACAATCGTTATGGGGAGGAAGAGAATTACGAATGCTGCAATTTTATGAGTCTTTCCAAAAAGTCATGAAATAGATTTTGGACTGACCAAAAGGAAACCATAGCAAGCTATTCACTATAGAACCGATGAAATGTCTATACTCCTCTTTACCAGACAAACGACCAGTCCAGCCTTGGACGTTATCGGGAGAGAGATTGAATTGGATGCCATGGCCGATGACGAGTGTGCCACGAAGGCAGAGATAAATAAGAGCATATAACAATACAGTAACGAATGCCGAAATCACGATCTAGTCAAATTGCGGCATAAGGATAGAACTAGAACTGAGAAGGAAGTCAATCTTACCGGGAGATAATAAACCAGAAACTGTTCGATTGTGTACCCGCTGGACACAGCACACCATAGACCAACATCATAAAAGAAAGGTCCATGCATAGTATCCGATATCGTAGTGAGTGCAGTCCCTAATTTCACGATCAGTTTTAGTACAATCGAGAGTAGTAAGGAAGCTCTCTTGCGCACCAAGGGCCACAGAGATTCCCCAGCCCAAAGCTACTACAAGGGTGACGACCCACGAAGGATACCGCCTGCGTAATACCAGACTTTCAAACGTGTGGATAGCAATGACCGCCGTGAAGTATGCATCAGCTACATCCCCAATCTGGATCAGGGTCCCTAAAACATTCATAAGATAATCTATTAACGATTCGTCTCGGGAGCAACAACTAACCCTGAACTGTGCACAGAGAGCCTTTTGTTTCTATCAGCTTTCTGCTCATTGCGGACAGTTGGTAGGGAAAATTACCTGCACGGATGCCTCCTCCTTGAACCCAAACATATCCTAACATGGCAGCTACTCCACTCAGTACATTCGAAAGTAACAGGCATACGACGTAAACCCCCAACTGGGTTCTTAAAAATAGTACAGATTTGGTCTCTTTCCGTCTTTTTGGCCCTTGAATACACAGCCGCATGGCAGAGATCATGGCTTTTGCAAGAAAAACAGCGATACTGGCCACTGATAATGTCCCTGCAATACCAATGATCTGTATACGTAGCTTCAGCGCACCTTCAAGTTTCGAAGGTCAATGTACTTACGATTGCACCGTTCTCTTCGCCAGAGGTAAACTTCTCGAACGAAGAATCTACTGCCATCATGAAGAAGAGGGGGGTTGCGCTGGAGGTATTCGACAGTAAGAATGAAGATACCCAATTCAAACGAATGACTGTGCCGGACAGAGGGCAAGCAAGAAGAACAGAAGCGAAGAAGTCTCAAGAAGTTTTATATGAAAGGCGCTCTGCGCAAGAGAAAAAGGAAAGGAAAGGAATCGATCGTGAACCACCTCGAAAGGAGAGTCTGAATCAAATTGGCAGAGCGTGTACCGCGGACGACAGGTCTCAGGAAGAAGCTTGTGGACGACCCCTCCTCGTCTATCAATCAACTCGAATTACAGTGATCCCTGGATCAACGCAGAGAAAAGACAGATGTGAAAATGTTGAAGGTCGAGAGACTCATGGACGTCTCTCTGAGAATAGAGGCACACATACCAAGAAAACTAGTCTACATGCTCGACAGCACATAGTTATATCACATCATCGAGCCCAGGGCGCGCTCGTCGCCAGTATTCGTGGCAGAGACGCCCGACGTTACTTTGGCATGCCGGTGGACGGGCGTATCTTAGCATATAGCCACATCGATACCGGAATTCGGGATTGCAATCGGCTACAACGGAGTGGCGTGATCCAATAAAATCACTGGAAAGCGGCCTGAGAAACTCTGAGGACACCGGTAACGCGGAGAAATGTTGAGTGAGAAAGGACCAGAAGCAACGCTGTGCTTTTAGAGATGACGAGAGCAGGTAGTCGACGAAAATTCTAGGACATGGGTGAGAGCGCATCAAGAATGACATGATGAGACACATGAGAGCTCATGTCGGGTTGACGACGGAATGTCGGTCTACCCACGTATGCAGTGCTTAGCTGAGATAGGCGCTCAGATAAAGATGATCCATCGACGTCGACAGATATGCGTGTTTCAGTCATACTGAATCAGTCGTTCATACGTTGGATGGATATGAAGGTGCAAGTGATAGTTGCTAATCGTGTCAAGGCAGTTGAGCGGGACGCGTTCATCCACACGATCGTCGATCGTCGCAGTCGCAGCGCGCGAGTCTACCAAAAAAAAAGCCAACAACTAACGAGGTTGAATGCCTACACAACGACGACGAGTAGCTATCACAAAACGTGCATGCCTTTCTAGGATGAAAGATAAGAAGAGATACAAGATGAGATTCTACTAGAGCTTGGTATGCAGTAAGAAATACAGATGCAATCCACCATGACGACCAAATCAAAATACACTGCCCACAGTAGGGGAAATCAGTAAGAAAATAATTTAATTAAATTGTCTTGACCCGGACGAAAAATGCCAATGGCACGAACGACATCAATGAAATGCAACGCCTACGACGACCTGTGCGGCGACCTAGGCCTTCGTCTTCTTCACGAAGAACTTGGCAATACCTTCGGATTCTTTGTCTCGCTTCCGCTTTTTTGTTGAAGCTGAGCTTGACGAGGACTTTGGCTTTCCTGTTCCTGATGATGGAGGTTTGGGGGTCATCGCTGGCCTATCTTGACGAGCCAAGTCTTGCGCAAAATGATAGTCATTGTGCTCTATTCGTAATGCCGCAAGGACATCGCGTTTATGTTCCAAGTCATTCTTGAAAACTTCATCCTCCTTACTCATGTTTGCGACGCATCGGAGCTCAGGAAGCAGAGATATAGTTTTCCGGCACCGTGGGCAAGTGAATGAATACAGATCGGACCCACTTTCTGAGTCGTCTATATTCCAAACTTGCTATCAGTCGCTTGCTTATTCAACTCGAACCCAGCACCTACCATTATCGGAGTCGAGCAAGACAATATCTTCATCTGCCTTTGGGATTTTATCTCCACTTCCACTCCGCTTGCTCTCGTCTCCTCGGCTTTTGATTTCACTCGGGCCGGCCATTTCATCGACGGACCGTTCTCCTTCCGGTCGCATCTTTGAGAAAAACCCTTGAATATTTTGCTGACCTTCTTCTGTCCATCCTATACCCTTGAAACCCAAGTTCAAATGGGTTATTTTCATAGGCTTTTTCCCATCTACCAACTGAGCATCCGTCCCAACCAGCTCTTTCCACAGCTTTTCAGCTAGTCCATATATAAAGTCGACAGTGATTGCCTTCTTTACTGGCGGAAATGGCTGCTGTTTGGAACGTACGTCATTCCAACCTTTTCGAGCAGACAAGCTCAACGTTTGAGGCCAAAGCCCTGGAGTGATCTCCCGAGCTGCATTCAGTCGGACAGTCAACTCTGATGCGAGCATGCGTATCCAATATGGGCCGTCAGAGGGCTTCAAGACGGGCTTTTGAAGATTTTTCGAAGCGTTCATTGACTTGTTGATGACTGCTTTGTCCTTGACTTTTTAAAATTCCTTCAGTACATGAGAATGTGCATGTAGGGACGAATCGAGTTCACCTTCAGCACGGTCAATACCCCTGCAAGAAGTGAGTTCATACAGGATCCACGGAATAAACTAAACGCACCGTAATATTTCATATACCCATATCGAGCTTTCTCCAAATTTAAACTGCATCTCATCTAAGGAGCGTCAGCAAGAATTCAAATCGAAGTTTTCAGTCTTGTACCTAGAGATATAGTTCTTTGGATATCCGAGTCAGGCATGTTCTGATCGCAAAAATGGAAACTCAAGATCTTACAGCAGATCCCCGACCGTGGAGACATCATATTCATCAGCCAAAGCTTTTCCAAGCTTGCCTCCAAGAAAACGAATCTGTAGAAAGTTGAAGAACAACTTAGTCGTAGGTCGCGGTAAACTGAAGATACCAACTTTTTGGAAGGGCATAGGCACAAGAAATCCCGGTATCGCGGAATTACGGAGGATGTTCTGAGTGTTGAATTTGCGGTATGAAGCAGCGAGTTTCGACAAGAACTTGTTACGTGCAATGCCCTGTCGACTTTTCTCAGGGATAAATTCCAAAAGGTAAACTTAAGGTGGAATAGTACCGCAGTGGTAAGGTAGCCAAGCCGTTCGTGGACTTCTTTGCGAACGTGAGACATGAGCTCTGCTGCAATTTGAAGGCCAACGTCATGCCATGTTGGACATCTGCCAATTTCTACCTCCTCGACCAGCTCCGTCGTTGCTTTCGTATCCTTATCTATATTCGTCGGGTCGATTGGTATTAGATTTCCATGGTCAGCGAATGAAACACGAGACGGCGGTGGTACTGAAATATCGAGATTATTCGGGCCACCCTTAGGTATATCTAAAAGAAAGGGATATCGTTTGACGAGTTCGTCACGAACGGGTATCGATAAGTCGATGAAGGCTTCGTCAACAGATGCCTTTTCTATGTTGGCTTGTCGTTAGCTATATAATTACGCGACAAAAGAGGAAGACGAACCAACTTCTCCGGTAGGAAGCAGCTCCTTCATAAGATTATGAATTTTCACGCTCTCACTTCGATATAAGTCCAAAGAAACCTGGTTCAGTCGTGTTGAGTATATTTACCGATACAGAGTCGATGTAGTGCTTGCCTTATGTGTGTTGACATTGGGTTTGTCCCAGTATTGCGCTTCCGGGTCGTCTTTGAAATATGTCGCGACATGAACAACTATAAGCTCCGGACACCGTTTCATTGCGTCCTCTAACTTGTCCATACGAGATATTCCTATGGCATAGTTGAGCAGATGCAACCACATGCCAGACAACGAGTCCACGCACCGAATTCTCGAGCTGGATAGTTTACAGCGATAAGGGCATTCCATTGCAGCACAACCAAAGGTTTCCCTGGGTCGATTCCGAGCCGAACCTGCTCGCAGTTCGCGTAGAATGCGTTGCAGTCGCACAACGCTATAATCCGCAGTGGATGTCTAGGACCGATGACGGAAGTCTGAAAATGACGATAAGTAATGACTGGGTCCAGGTCATCAAAGTCGCTGCTGATAGATTTGAATTTTCCTCTCTTCGTTGGTGAGGGAGGAGTGATACTCATCGTCTATGAGTGTGGGAGTGGCGGGGTAGCGGGAGGAGGACAAGAGACGCGTTCAACAGATCGCTTCGCGTGAGACAAACGCGTGACACGTGACTTAAGCGCAGATGTTGGTGGCGGTGCATCTGACCTCATTCCTTCTATATGGACTTGGTTCTTTTCGTTTCTCCCTTCACTCGCTGATCCGCCATGGCCGCTTCAAGATGGGGTAGTTTCATGAGTAGACTTAATAGGTGTGTACCTACCTCATGCATCTATTTTCATCGTCTTCTCATGGTAAATAAGATCATCACAGTTGCTACGAGACAGTACCTCCCATGGCGAGTCCGCGTCGTCTATTGACTACTGACAAGTAATCAATTATTCACTATAAGCTAGTTTTAAAAATGGATGGCATGAACGATGCCAGCCGAGCCGCTATGCCCCTCTTGTCTTTCAATCGGAGAGAAGACCTTGATAACTATAGCATCGGTTCGGACAAGGATATCGGTGGTTCCTCAAATGCAAAGCTCGACTTCATTCCTGACGACCTAAACAACCCTGATGAGAATGGCAAAGCCAAGTTCTGGGGTGACATGCGCTTGGGCGTACGTAGTGACCTCCGAGGGCGGGTCAGGGGAGGCTACGCCGGGTTCAGAAGTAAAGCGAGTGCACTGACTTGGGATTTGGCACGCACACTCCGTCTGACCTTTCGTCCCTCCGACGCGACTCAAACAGGTCAGGCCAACGCTCTTCGGTGAAATGACACACGACATTGCGAATCATGAGTTCCTTGCCCTACGAGTACGAGCCGGCGGACACCCACGTACACGGAACGCTTATTTTGTGAACCTTCAAACAGGTCCGTGCACGATCGTTGAGTAGTCGGGGTCGTGAAGCCCGTCTCTGAAAGTCACTTTGGTAGACTCTCCAATCTCCGGCGAACTGTGGCAACATCGTCTATATTTCCGCAAGGATGACGGATCGTGGGAGGACATTTTCGTGAGTTCTAGTATTTTCAGTCTCCTTCACCATCGCCGACGCCACCCGCCTTCTTTTCAAATCTTGACATTCAGTCATGAGCCTATCTATTCAGTCTCTTCCGAATAACGATATTTTTATTGTCCTTCTCTTCTGAAGGTTACCGTCTTGATCGTTCACTGACTGACATGCTCCTATTCGCAGATCCCCTTTTCCGCATTTGCTCTCACAAGTTACGGCGAACTTGCAACCGGTCGTGCTTCGCATGTGATGTTGGAAGAGGAAAAGATTCGATGGCTCGGTATCTCATTATTAGGCGGCAATGCTGGTGTTGAAGGCCCTTTTGAACTGGGGATTGAGTCTATCAGGGCTGTGAATGAGGGGGATGTGGTCACCCCGCCTATAGGTGAGTCGCAAAACTCCGATAGGCATCCCTCTGGGTCGCCTTTCCACGCTTTCGATGCATGAGTGAAATATAGACTGACAAGTGGCTTTCAGCCGACTCGAGGCCGCTCGCGGAGCCGGAAGGCGGGGTGGAAGATGCTGAAACTGCATGGAGGAGATTCCAAGAACGCGAAAAGGAGCAGTAAACACCACGGTAACGTGCTTCGCTTGATGACATCCCCCATATCTAAGACTCGCGCATAGTTGGGCTTGATTCCATGACATCAATAATTATACAAGTTTTCCGGTCAAAAGCTTGGAAGTAGAGAAAATAGAAAAGAAACGGATTTAATTGAGGACGAAATGCTCAAAAGAAGAGAGGTGACGCTAATGGGAGACAAGTTTGTGCCTAGCTTACGCGAGAACTCAGAACGTACGGTTCGATTATAAAAAAGGAACGGAAGGCGTAAGATCAGTTCAGAAATAAGTACAGTCCTGAAGTGTTATCACGTGAAGGCCATCAAATCATCAAGAACCTGGAGCCCCCGTCAACTTACAGAAGGTACCTTGGTATCAGCCCTACGACAAAGAGCTTATACAACCACACAACTGCCACCGCAGCAACCACCAGTCTCTTCGGGGCCATTCTGCGCATTATAAACGCCGGGCTGGGATGGTGCAGTTGGGCGCCCAGTTTGTTGTTCCTGTAGAAAAAGGCCATAAGTATCAAAGTGCAAGAGTAAACCATTGAGCCAGAAAACCGCACCTTATTATACCTTCTAATCTCCCGTACCAGGTTGGAGAACGCCTCATCTACATTGATACGCTGTTTTGCCGAAGTCTCGATGAATTTGCAGCCAAAATGCTTTGCGAGGTCACGACCCTCTTCATGTGATGAGAACCTTGTTCAATACCGAATTTCCAGTATATCAGAAGTTGTTACTCACCATTCATTCCAACCTGACGTTCGTACTCCAAGTCACACTTGTTCGCAACAACGATAACGGGGAATGAGTCTTTGTCTTTCACCCTAAGAATCTGCTGATGGAAGGTACTGATTTCTTCGAAGGAACTGCGAGACGTAATGGAATAGACGAGCAAGAAGCCTTCTCCGGTCCTCATATACTGCTCGCGCATTGCTCTGAAGGGTCAACAGTCAGCACCGTATCTCATCAAGGATAAGGAATTCCGAATCCTTACCCATATTCCTCTTGTCCGGCGGTGTCAAGTACATCGAGCAACGCAACTTCATCATCAATCACACATTGCTTACGATACGAATCTGATTCCGAAAAAGACGGATGTGAACAAATCGGAAGGTGGAGAGACGAAGAGACAGCACCTTCGATCGTAGGGTCATATTCATCAACGAAATGACTCTGGATGAATTGAATTGTAAGCGCCGATTTGCCCACGCCTTCGTTGCAGTGAGCTCATTACAACTACAATGCAGCATTCTACATACCACCACCACCGACGACCACGAGCTTGTACTCGCGGAGAAACTGAGCCTGAGCGGCATTGGCTTATCTTTAGCACGGAAGCAGATTGGAAATACGAGGAAATGTCGACTCACCCTGGCTTGCATGCTCATGCTTCAATATGTAAGAAAGAAAGGGTACGACGTGAAGATATGACGCTGCGAAAGCAAATAATTAAAGCTGCTGGCGATGACGGCAACAACGGCAAGACAACGACAGCGACGAGAGGAAGAGCGCAAAGACAACCCACGACGAGTCGAGTGGGAAAGCCGAGCGCTTTGGCCTAAAATCGCTTATGTAATGATTGATCCACGTCCCAGATTTGACGATTATCCCTACCGAAAGCCACTCATCGACCTTTGTCTTCCTTTACGTTCCACGTTGTCGGTGCATGTCCCGCACAGCATACTGGTCGCATGCAAGTCTTTCCACGAGATGTCGATGACCGCAAGCATGATGTCGGAAACATTATCTGTGGCAGAGCCTCGGGAGAGGACAGTAGGAACTTAGAATCGTCAATGATCGGAGACAAATCACTTTTAACGACCAAGTCCACGAGGATGTGTAATGGAAGGTTGTGAGTTGCAGAGCAGCATACTTAATAATGAGGTTGCTTATTTACTTCTGAATTTCATAGTCTGAGTGCACATCCTAGTAACGAAGAGATTGAGCGCTAAGCTGGCGCTCACCAAAAGGTTCATGGTCACTTTTACGCCGCGTCTCTTCCACGAGATTGCTAAATGCGACCCTCCATCAAGCGAGAAATCATTGAAACACTGCGGACAAGGACAATCTTCCGGTGCAGCGTCGATTTGAGACTGATACGCCTCAGAACATGATGCGACAAGGGCTTCTTCGCCGCTGTGCACTGCTAATAATCTGCTCGGACCGAAATGACATTTAGTCTGTCATCGCTATCCTGTCAACTTCCGCGGTCGGTTGGCTGGTCTTCATAGCACGACAAAGTTACTCCTAGGAAGTCCCGTACTGCGATAGGAAGAAAATCATATGCTCTCAATACCTGGTGCATTATAGTCAACTTCTTTGTGCTCACTGGCACAACCTCCTAGTACGCTACGTCCCAGTAGAAATCAACCATGAGTTGGATATGGAATATGAAGAAGGCGACAGCGTTGCGCAAATCACCGAACTTCTCGTGCAAATGTATCGTCGGGGGCGGATACTTCTATTAAATGACGCTAATCATCCGAACACGATGGACTTTCGATTGCATATCATCGCGATTACGAACGCTACTTGGTGAATAGTCAGATCGATGACGCGCAATCTTTTAGTCGCCGCCCTTCAGTTCATCTACGGGATGATGGTGAAGGTGGCCTCGAGGGACTGGTGTTGAATATGAAAGTCGGCTTTACGTTCCAACGCTCATCTTCGCGCTCCGAGCGCCCGTATAGGTCTTGTCGGCGTGTGCCCGCCGTGCCAATATTCAACCTTGCTTTACGGCGCTCGCAATGAGGATGCATACATTGTATGACAAGCGATAACATATCCATTCGGAAGTCACGCTATATCCTATCGATTTATGATAACTGAGTAGCTCCATATTGCTAGGCTCTGATGAGCACGAATACGATTAGAGAGCGCTCACTGTGCGCACCTATGGCGTGCAACGGGGGTGAGAGGAGCTGTGACCGAATTCATCAAGGTCTCTCTACGTACTACCAGCGCTGACCCTGCAACGAAGGGAAAAAGTTTCCATTTGTGCATCGAGGTCTACTTCGGTGAGTGTGTTCTACGCAGTTATATTTCAGTTCTCGATAATTATGATTCGGAGTTTACCAGAAAAGATCAGATCCAAGATGTACCTTCGTCTCCTGCTTGTTACAACGGCGAAGTCTTCGCACGTCATGCATTTCACGATAACGCTGCGGCCCCGCTCACTGGCTATAGGTGACCTTACTTGATACGGAGTCTACTTTGTCTCGGAATGTGGGATTTCTCGACGAAGATGTCGTGACGATGCGCCACCATTCACGATATTCCGTGCATACTCTTTGTCTGCAAAACAGGAGAGCGCAAGTACGAGGTCTGACCATGCCTGCTTCGGACGAACATGCAGGAATCGGAATTCCAAGATGGTCGAGACCGTACGTCACCAAGATCACTGACTTCGCGCAGGCACCAAGCAGTGGAGGCGACGGCAAACGGACTCTACGCCGGAGTAGTCGGAATTCATTTAACCTCAGGGAGTTGTCGCGGGCTTGACTTTTACTTCATTGGGCGACCTTAGTGAGCACTTTCCTCACACCATATGGACATCCAAGCCTATCGTTGATACCAGAGTGCGACGAAGCCTGCAAGTGAGCCGCTCTGGTTCCGACTCAAGGTCTGAGTAAGCGCTTCGCCGACCGCGATGGAGCACAAAGTTCCAGAGTCGTCACCCTCTTGACGTCGGCACGTTCAACACTGAATCAGCATTCCCGGTGCGGAACGATGCGTCGGAGTCCAGTTTGTTCTTTATACGTGAACAAAAATACTCATGATTGGGCGCATTTGTTTCTCGTCATAAGGCGATTCCAACGGGTCACTCGAACACGGAATACGTACCAAAGCGTTCCGTATCTAATATTCTAAAGCCGCTCTAGCGCGACTCGATTGCCTGCACCAACGATTCCAAAAGCACCCGGGCGGTAAAGAACATGTACCGCTATCGCGCACATTGTTCGTGGACCAAAAGCGAAGACAAAGCAGATTGAGATTGGTCGCAAAGACGGTTTTTCTTTGACGATGATTTACAACCCGACCACATCTTCCGCACGATACCGGGCTCTGCCACTCGCTAAGATCTGATCCCCTCAATACAAATAGATAAAAAAGAGTCAATGAATCACCGAATACAGTGCATCAACCGATGTCTCAACCTATACGTAATCCAGCACACACATTTGTGGTTATTCAAATTGAAAATCCGATACGCCTATAGCCACCCTATATTATCGGACTGGGCTGTCGAAGGCAAGACTCCAAGGGAAGAGACGCGAAACTCTCAATATTAATCGCACGCCCCCTTGTGTTCTCCGACCGACCTGCCTTCAAACACCGGCCCCGGTCCGGTGCATCTTTTGTGGCTGAATACAATTACAATTAACAATAAACGAAAGGTCCTTCCCTCTTGCCCGTCACCCTCCAAGACCCTCAATTAAATTGGTTCTGACGACAAATAGACGGTTACGCACGATGCGCAATAGATCTCGCAAGCCACAATCAGTCAACTCAAGCAAGGGAATTTCCGTATAGGCCGGGGAACACGTTCTTGGTAGTATGGTACGTGATTCCAATGTTTGTTACTGTCAGTGTCACTGTTACTGTTAGATTGCCTTTTCTCCCCTTGCCCACCTTCACACATTCTCATCAAGTCATTTATTCAGTCACTCGTTGGCTGGCTGGCTGGCTGGCTGGCATCGCCTCCGCTTTACTGCACTTCCCTTTTGGAAATCTCAGATACGTGCGTACGTTCGTATAGTCCCAGGGAGGCAGGGAGGTACATACAAGCACACAAAAGCTCTACGATCGTGGGCGTGTGTTAATGCTAAGTTTATCATGCATCAGCGTAATTCAGCGATTTCCCTGACACACCGTTTCCCTCCCCCCATCCCCCGCCCCTCCTCCCCACCTTTGCCAAATTGCGAGTGTGGGGACCCTGACTCCCTATCAATGCTCCTGTCAGTGGCAGAGAGAGAGATAAAACGGAGACAGGGAAAAAGGCGGCAAATGTCGGTGGTGATGGTGGTGGTGGTGGTGGTCGCACATTGGCACTTTGGAGCAACCGCCGACCGTTCATTCGTAGAGTCCGTGTCGTCCATTCAGATTACCGACATACAGTACATACAGTAAACGTGTGCAACAATTGACTGACTGGTGCCAGTAAGGAGCGGATACGGGATACGATACGTATCTGGTCGGTCGGACGATATTATTCTTATTATATTGGAGTCGTCGTCCCGGGCCAAGTCGCGGTGAGTAAATCGGACTCGAGGGTTCAAAGAAAGCCCAACAAAGTTTTCCACGCGCGCACGCACCCCTTCACTAATACTGATAACTAATAACTACCATTACGAGTACGAGACTACGAGTCACTGGAGCGGAACTCTAAAAAAAAAGCCTCCCGTACCGCTTTTTTGCAGATCAGCTACAGATACAGGTCATCGAGCCGTCTCGTCTCGTCTCACTTCATCCGGGAATTTGAATTGAGTATTGAGTATTTGAAAATTTGAAAAGAAAAAAGAGATGAACGCACTGGTTCACTGCATCCGAGCAGCAAGCAAGGAACCATCAAAAGAAAGAAGGAAAGAAAAAACTCAATCCGCCGAGCTTCGAAGGGAAGCATACAAGTCAAGTCGGGGCTTGGAAGGAATAAAAAAAAGAAGCTTAAGAAGAAGTGGAAATTGCGGGCGGGTGGCTACTCAAAGAAAGGGCAAGGACGGACGGCTTCGGAGTCCCAAGAAGCGGCGTATAAGCCTATCGCATGGGTTCTTCTAGCACTACGAGCAGTATAGTGAAAAAGTCTACATAGTCTATTCGTTACATATCGAGGTAAGCGGAAGCGGTGTGCCAAAAAAAGATATACACACGCACACGCATCCGCACACGTACACGTACACAGCAAGAACGGGAACGGGAACAAGCAGGGACAAGAACAACAGAAAAGAAAGGGAAAGGAAAGGAAAAGGGATAAAGAGTGATACTAAAGTCCCGGGGGAGGGGGGGCGGATAAGTTATCCCTAAGCCTAAGTAAGTACCTATTTTACAGGAAGCAAGCCGTTGCGTCCACCTGATATCATATCATATCATATCAATGAGTCGATAAGCAATCCAGAGCATAAGAGAAAAATAGAGAGAGAAAGACGGAGAAAAGAAAAAGAAGAAAAAGCATAGTCCCAAGATAAGATCGTCATCTCACATCACAACCACAATCGCAATAGCAAAAAAAAAGAACAAGGCAAGGCAATCGTACCCCGCCCCTCCCTCCAAAACAGAAAAAAAGAAAACAGAAAACATCCCGCAACTCAATTCTCATTCGCCGTCAAACTCAACCCAGCAGGCACGTTCCCCCTCCGGCTCTTATCGAGCGTACACGTATGTTTCTCCAACGAGCGCTCATACGAGAAGAAGCTGTTACACTTCGCACACACCCACTCGCACCGTTTCCCGTGCTTGTACACCTCGTGCCGCAGCTGGTCGTGCCGCCGCGAGAACTTCTCGGTGCACGGCGGGAAGGCGCAGAGGAAGCGGGTGCCTTTGCCGGCGTGCGTCTTCATGTGGCCTGTTAGGGTGCTTGTGCTTTTGAAGTGCCGTTTACAGCCTGGTTGGGGGCATGGCAGGAGTCGGGAGAAGTTACTGTTGGTGTTGTTAGGGCTAGCGTTGGTGATGGTATTGCTTGTTGCTTTTCCGACGAGACTCGCTCGGGGACTCGAAGACGGGGTAATGGTGGATAAACTTGGAGAGGAATGCAAGGAAGACGAGGAAGCCGAGGAAGAAGATGAAGACGAAGATGATGAGGGTGATGAAGATGAAGACGAGGAGGCGGCGGAGGACAGAGCACCATGGGAATGAGTAATGCTGCTTGCCAAGCTCGTTGCCGTCACGCAAGGCACATCAGACATCAGCGGAGCTGAGGCGGCGGGGAGAAAGAAGTCAAGAGGCGTCGTCGGGGAGCTTATGCATGAGGACGAAGCGGAGGAGGACGCTTCCGGTGTGACCGGTTCAGAAACTTGACCGAGAAATGGTGGAGGTTCGAACGGGCCCGACAAAGTCATATCAATCATTGGAAAATCGGAACTTTGCTGTTGCTGCTGCTGCTGTTGTTGTTGGTTTTGCATGTCAAAAATGCCAATGAACGAGTCAAGAGCTAAATGGGCGGTGAAGGAATGATGTAAGCAGCGGAGCTGAAGAGAAGAAGCACGATGAGATGAAGAAAAGGAATGGAAACACGGACCAGTCATCAAGTCCGACTCGCTCGAGCACACAAATAGACTGCTGGTGTTATCCTCTAGTGCGGCTGAGCTGGTGGAGACGGTTGAACTAGCAGCAGAAGTAGCAGATAGCTTTTTTGAACGACAACAGAATGGGGTCGAGAAGGAGAAAAAAATAAAGTTAGAGTTTGCTTGACATTTTGCGTAGACGGAAATGGCTCACGTTCGCGATCGCCATTGTCGACGGGTAGTCCGCGGCACACCCGCTCGCCAAGTGCGGAGAAGAAGCCTGCGTCTGAAACGGCAGGCCAGGCCCTTGAGAGTACTCCGGCGTAAACGCGCCTTGGGCGAAGAAAGAAGCGTCCTCCGCAAGGGTGTCTCCTTTGGATGATCGCCAGTCGTGCACGGGAACAAAGCTGGTGCTGGTGTTGGTACTAGCGCTGTTGGGAGCCGGAACACATGATAAGCGGACGTAGTGACCGCGGTGATCGACGCCGCGTTGGATGCTGAGGTCCGATTGTTGAGGAGGAGCGAGAAGCATCGCCGATGAATAGCTCGTTTGTTCCGGGTGATGGCCTAGAGCATTGAGTGATGATGATGATGAAGATGGTGATAAAGACGAGGGACTGGACATGGAAATGTTGAAAGCCGAGGGAGGTGAAGAGCTCGACGCATGGTGTTCGTCCAGGGAACACTCGATCTGAGGCGCTCCATTAGGAGTGTCGCAGCGAACTGTGATGATGGTTCGCGAGAGCTGGCTTGCGGGAATGACGATGCTCATGTCTAGCGAGGAGGGGAAGCAGTTAAGTGAGGAGGGAGGGAGGGGGGTAGGAAGGAGACGGCGCCCGAGAGGGATCTACTTATGTGTCCAGGGAAGGGAGAGGATGGACTTGGTTTGAAAGCAGGTAGGTGACCAAACTGACGCTGGGCGCAGATAGTGAGTGTTTTATTTTATTTTATTTATTTTGTGTGTGTGCGTGTCTGTCTGCAAGCGTTCTCGGTTAAATCCCATCGCCTGGGAAGAAGGAATCTTTCGGGGTAAGCTGTGAGGCAGAGGCGCACGTAAGCACATAAGCTCAAGGGAAGTAGTCGATGATGGTGTTTTTGGTCTTTACCGTAAAACAGCTCGATTGGACTCGATCCAAATCGAGCACCATCTTTTCGCTACCCCGTTCCGAATCTGTCGACGCCAAAACGCGCATCGCCTTGTTTTGATTCGTCTCCGTCGTCCTCTAGCTTCTGTGATGGTTATAGGGCCGCCATGGTCGATGCAAAAAGAAAACGAGAACCGATCGGCTTTGGGGTTGACATGCGCGCCTATGCCCGGAGGACAAGAAAAGGACCATACGCGAACCACGGGGGGCGGGGGTGAGATGAACGTGGGCGCGTCACGCACATCGCCGGCGTCGGGATTGATGCGATGCTGGACACTGTTTTGGATCAGTCTGAGCAACAAAGTATCGAGCACGCGCAATCGCAGGGGTGACGTAGAGAATGAACACAAGCAAATACACATACGAAATTGAGTTTATCCTGGAGGAAAGAAACATGACATAACCCCAAAAAGGAAGCCAAACATTTGGGTGAAGTGCGCAGAGAGAGAGGTCGACGGCTAAGAATCGAGACGGGCGAGAATGCAGAAGGCGTTGTACTGGAAAAAGAAAGCGTGAATATTAATGGGTGGATCGCAAGATAGGCCGATGGGATGTGGGTGCCCAGGATAGAAACAAGGGAGACGAGATCTGTGTACAAGTATACTGAATAATCATCATCATATTGAAATTTGAGTATATTCAATATTCAGATATTCAATATCGGTCGTCCTCTCCAATGTCCATTGATGGTGGTCCTCTCCGTTGCGATGCGGGCCGAAAATAACGAAGCTCTGGCTACCAGTCATTCCGTTCTGGGACACTAAACAGTCTCTAATGTCGCTCAGAACGCGAATATGAATGCTGTAGAGGAGCGACATGATATTATTAGCTGACCGCCGCACTTGGTAGGCAAAACAAAATGTGGCTTATTCTTGGCAACGCCCTTCTCCCACTTTGGCCGTCTAAGGGTGGCTGGGTCGAGGAAACAAAGTCGGCATCAAACTTTTAGGCTGGAGCTCTGCTAGCACTCGAGTTTGTTAGATGTACGCTCTGCGAGTTGCACGACATACATTCATATTCCCGGAACGTCGGTGATCATCATGGTCATGACTCGGACATGCGAGAATCGAAGGATGAGGTGATGATCCTGTCTCCGTGTCGCGAGTCAAGAAATTCTAACCTTAGGAAGAAGAGGAAGGACTATTTAGCACCCGAGATAGAGATGCGATGGCAGGGCTGCAATCGTTCATCCCTCTATTCTGTTCTGTTTTCTCGAGTATCACTTGGACTGGATAGCCTTTCCGCCAAGGGTTGATTGAACAATGATCCTTGCGCAAACAAAGGCGCACCGTCCACTTTCACGCCTCTGTCGCATGGTCTTGGACAAGTCGGCTACTAACCGGCGGTGACTATGGGCCATCGATGTCGGCGATGAATGGAGAGTCCTGTGTCCTTGAGCGTCGTTTTCCTCTTCACGGCGGTCACAGTTTCAACTTTCATCCCTTTCGATTTCATGGCCTGCGTGTGCCGCTGAATGGCGATCGCCGAATCCGTATTCCGTTGATCACGGGACTCTCTTCCCACGTGCAGATCTCTCTTCCGTTGCGCCATACCCACACCCACCACCGGTGACCACCGCGACCCGCGCTCAAGCTCAACGCTTGGCCATCGACGACGACGACAACGACGACGACGACGAGCGGCAGCTCCAGCAAACACCAGCGACTGTGTCGACAACACTGACCGTCATGTCCCCTCTACCATCGTTCCTCGCTCCCGAAAGGGTCATCATTCCTCTAACATTCCAGTGGCCAGTCAAATTCTGTTTCTACACCACTCTCACGACCTATGTCCTCTCAATCTTCACCGGTAACGTATCCCAGGTAGACCGACGTCAGTCTTCAGCGTCTCCCCTCTCTAGAACAGAGCACTCTACTCGCAGCTGCTAAAACTCCTAATCGCCTCTAGTTTGGACCTTCCTTCCAGTAATATACACAACCTACTACGCGTTTCTGCCCTTTTGGCCGAGCCAATCGCCTTTGCCTTTGTTCCCCTACACCCCCGAGGGCGTAGACAGATCACTGGTCAACGCGGGAAATCCACGTACGCTTCTCATGTTTGGTCTTCAGGTACGCTTTCCCAGCATTTGAATAGCTTGACGTATCAAAGTCGAAGCCCGTCCCCGAAATTAACGAAGCTATGATTTGATTTGCTTTTTCAAAATAGTTTCTCTGGATGCTACGGTTGAGCTACAACACCTGGCGCAGGGGCCTCTTTAGACTGTGAGCTTGTTTGATCGTTCCTTTTCTCATGGGTATCCCTTCGGCAACTAAAGAGTGCCTTGTAACCAAAGTTCGGACGAAGACTATCGGTGAGCAACTTCCGTGCCCGGCGCCTCTGCTCTACTCTGCCACTATTTTAATAAAGCGAACTAACTCGTCTTTCGGTCCGCACTTGCAGCTGGGCAGTCCTCCGAGCCAAACTCCCAAAGTGGCTTTTCCAGGTCACAAACCTGACATTCATCGCCATCACCCAGAACATCCTCCTCTTCCTCCTCGCCATCCCGACGCACAACGCAGCCATCATCACCACCCCCGCTGAACGTGCCCTCAAGACCTCCGACTACGTCCTAGCAGCACTCAGCCTGACGACCCTCCTCATCGAGTTCACAGCAGACAACCAACAGTACTCGTACCAGACTCACAAACGCTCGGGCGTGTACAACCCGCACGAGTGGCCTGGTGCCCGACTCGCATGGACGCAGGCCGACGTGCAGCGCGGGTTCGTCACCAGGGGTCTCTGGGCATGGAGTCGACATCCCAATTTCGCGTGCGAACAGCTCTTCTGGATCTTCCAGGCGTTTTTCCCGATCTTCGCGACGACGACGCCGGAACGCGAGAGGCTCGCGCATGGGGATTGGACGCTCACGTCCACGTCCCCATCTCCCCTCGGCGCACTCATCCCACTCGTCCCGCCTCTCGCGTTATGCCTTCTCTTCTTCAGCTCGACGCTGTTCACGGAATCGATCACGGTGGGCAAGTACCCTGTCGCGTATCGCGCGTACCAGAGCCGTGTCGCGATGTTCGTGCCTTTCTTGACGCCCGTTTGGGGAGTGTGGTTGGCTGTGCGGGGAAGGAAGGCACACGTTGATCGGGTCGTGTATGGTGATGTCATTAACAATACGACGAAGGGCGTCGTGGCCACGGCCACGGCCACGAAGAAGGTAGACTAGTCCGCTAGTACTAGTTTGGCTGGGTCGGGTCGGGTCACACTTTGAGCCTTGTGTAGCTTGTTCGAGCATTTGATGTGTCGTAGAAAAAGATTCGGAACACCCATTCAATTCAATCCAATTTCATCTTGGGGACCAGTCTTCGATGCCTTCCTCGAGCGCAAGCGAGTTCTAAGCCTCGAGATTACCATAACCTGACATTATGATCACACACGACGGATAAAAATGAATGTATCCATATCATATCAAAATCGTCTCGTATCAGAATCAGAACAAATACACAAATAACCTCTACCATAGAGAAATTTTTTGGGGGTGGGTAATCATTAACAAAAGTACTCAACGCAACAAATCGAGTCAACCATATCGACAATGAGATCCCCCCCCCCCCCCCCCAATTCCTATTATTCCTATTCATTCATTCACGCCCCTATCGCTGCCATGGACGAAGAGCTTCCCGCGGACACAGGAGCACCCATCGGCGATTCCAAGGCCTTTTCGACAACATCATTCTTCGCACTCGCACTCGAACCCTTTGCGCTGCTGATAGTACTGCCGCCACCGCTGCTATTTTTGCGTACAGCAGCAGGTCCGTCGGTGCCACCACTGGAGCCGCGAGGCGGAGGTCTAGGAGCCTTCGCCGACGAGCCCGTGCCGTCGTCATTCGCATTCGACGGCCCTGGCGAATCAGTCCCCGCCTTATGGCTAACTCCAATTGCAGGTGGCGAGGGTGATGTCTTTGCCTTCTTGCGCTTCTTGAGTAAACCTAAATTTACGATGGATGAATAAGAAAAAGGTATAAGATTCGGGTGTGGATTGTAAATGCAATTGCAATTGCAATTCGACCGCAACATTGGAAAGAATAGGAAAGAGTTTTAGGTTAGATGGACACGAAGCTCTTTTTTGACGATAAAGGATGCGGAAGCGGAAGGTGTCGATTGAATAGGAGTCGGTGGTTTTTTGGGGGGGAGGAGGAAGGAGGAGGGTGAGTTTGAACGCACCTGCCGTAACGGCGCTCCGGACTCCATCTACGAGCTCCCTGCATTGCTCAATGTACTCTGTGTCTTCGAAGCGGCGTTTGGAACCGCTCGGGCCGTCTTCGCGTTCTTTGCCCTTCTCATCAAGTCCTAGCTTCCGTTCTAGTTTCTCGAGCTTGGCACGCTGCGCTTCCTGTTGTGCCTTCACCCTCTCCGGCTCGGACTCCAAGTAAGCGGCCAGACTGGAGACCGTATGACCGTATTCGATGTTCCCCAAATACACCAATACCCCCGCCCCCAAGACGGACATTCAAATACAGATGAAGTAGAAACATTCATCGATCGGAATGAGGCAACGCAAGGGACCGAATTGACGCCAGGAGGATGTCCAAACGCCAATTTGATAATCACGAAATGATATGTTCGTAAAAGAGGAGGTGGGGGTGGAAGGAGGGGTAAGAAAAAGGAAAGAGCAGTGTGAGTAAAATAACACTCATAAGGGAAAAGCTAGATAGAATCAGAGCGCACTCACGCCTTCGCCTCCTTGATCGTACTTAAACGGCGCCCATTCAGATCCCGACAGGAATCGTTGTTACTCGTCTTCTGACTACTCATGCGGCCTCCCGCCGCGCGAAGCTGTGAGCCGAACCCTCCTTTCCCACCGCGCAGGCGCGGAGAAACACGCAAGCTGACGAGCCTGGACGAGGAGGGGGCGTGGCTCGGCGGGCTCCCGTCGACGAGATCTTCGTATTGGATTTGGATGGTTGAATTTGGGTCCGGTGCACGTTCATTGAGGTTGCGGTTTGAAATGGTGGGAGCAGAAGAAGACCAGAGGGAGGAGAGGGGCGCCGCCGAGTCCTGGGGAATCGGGCCAGAGGGTAGGCTGAGAACGAGGTCTTCATTTGTTGAAAGGTACGATGGCAGGAGTGATGGAAGGTCTGCGAGCGACGTGTCTGAAGGCAGGGTGAGAGTGAATGTTGGGAACGGCGGAAAAGCTGAGATGACCAGGGTCGTCGCCATCGTGTCTTTCGTCTTATTATCCTTTGCGTGCGTCGTCCTCGTCGTCGGAGTGCAAGTTGCACACTTGGCCGAAAGCTGAAAGACCGAACAGCCATCAATTATCACGTGATATTTTATTCCCACGCCTGTGGCTTCCACAAACTTATCTCTCTGCTCTAATGAAATATTAAAAACATTGAGCTCTTTTCATCAATGCGCTAGTGTTCAGGTCGTATTTTTTTTTTAAAAAAAAAGAGAGAACTTCCGGGGCAGGGGCGCCACAAATGTACAGCGTACATAGTCTGAGAGATAATACTACTTCAAACCGAGTCATTGGAAGTCTGCAGAATGCATAATACATTACTCGATCGTAAACCATTTTGCCTATCTTCCACCAATTCAGTTGTAGTAACTTTATATTGTCCTTCCGTTCGGGTGCTCTGGACTGGACTGGACTTTGAAAAACTCAGACTCAGAATGAAGTGTAATCTTGTCTGAGGATTGAGTTTTTCGGGAGATTCCGGCTAAGCGTCACGTTCTCACGATCAGCACAGGTCAGACAGACGAACGAACGAAGGAAAGTCCTCGTCGCCGCCATTCTGCTGTCTTTCTCTCCACTCCTTTTCATCCCCTTCTTCCTTCAAAAAGAACCAGCAGTAGCAGCGATGACGCGCCTGCTTCAAGCTCTCCGTAGCGCCCGCCTCCAGGCCCGCGGGCCAAATGTTTCTTCCCGGCGGTTGAATTCGACGAACAGCACCCAGCAAAAGGCCCAGGAGACTGCTCAGAAAGCGCAGGAAAAGGCCCAGGAGGCGTTAGCTGCGGCACAGAAGGGTTTCGTGAAGTTCGCAGAGGCAGCGAAGAAGGCGAGTGGAGGCGTTGGAGAGAAGGCAGGGTCCATGCTTGGTTGTGCGTACGCTCTTTGAGTTATTTCGTGTTGACGTGGGTCTGACGATAGCAAACGTTTCGTTGATGCTTGCTGTCTTTTGATTTATGATGCGACCTTTGCTGGGATCCCATTCAATAATTCGCGTTGGAATCGTCATCTTTCTATGGCGCCTATAGCTTACCGCGAGCCGCTCACGTATAACCTGCAAGTCGGACGCGAGCTGTTGAAGCAGGTTTATGTTGCTGAGAGATTAGCACCTCCCACGTCGTTCGACGCTTTCACAACTGCTTACAAATCGCTTTGGCAACGAGCGTCGAACCCTGCGTACTGGCGGGACGTGTTGCAAAGTGGTGAATACAAGCGGATCGGCGTGTACGCTCTGGAGGCCTACGGAATCTTCAAGGTAAAGTCTTTTTTCTCCCAACTACAGCTCTGTGTTCCTGACTTTTCGCGGTCTAACTTACAGGTTGGAGAAATCTTAGGGCGTAGGCATCTTGTTGGATATAAGCTTGATTGAGGGGCCAGCGCTTGGAGTGTCGCAGAGATCTAATTATTATTACTTTTTCTCTTCTGTCGTCCACACGCATGCATCATAGAAAGAATCGTACTGCAATCCAAAGCGACTAACCTCTATGATTTGAGAGTCAGATTGCACATGTGAAAGTTATGTTTTCAGGGCGTTTTTGGTAAAAGCGCCTTTTCGGCAAAACTCGCTACTGTTCCGCTCTGCCTCCTCCGACCTTCGTTATCAGCACCCGGTACATACCTTATCATCATCAGACACTACTTATGAGAGCCACACGCAAGATCGTGAAGATATCTCCCTTGGCCTTTTACCGTCTTGACCAACGACCATCTCACTAAGACTTCACACGAATAAAACAGTGACAACGCAGAGACAATGTCATCCGATCTTATTTTGTCTGCAGCCCGGTACGGGAAAGATAAAGTCCGGGTGCTACGCGTCGTGCGCGGGGAGAACGGATGGCACGATATTGTCGAATACGAGGTGTGCTGTCTTGTCGAAGGCAAGATCGAAACCAGGTGCGTACAACATCATCGTACTCAGGTTCGATGTAAAGCTGGAGATGGCTGACGTGTGTGCATTTGATGTAGCTTCACTCAGGCCGATAATAGTGTCGTTGTGGCTACGGATTCCAGTGCGTGTTCAGCTCGTGATTTATCAGAGCTCTGAAGCTGATACTGTGCAAACTAATCATCGCCATAAAGTCAAGAACATCACGTATTGTACGTCCCTCATCGTCATAAGGAACTAATAACGCATACATCCACTTACTCGCCGTTATCCCGTTCGCGCCAATAGACCTAGCCAAAACATCCCCCTTCATCCTAACCCCAGAGCTCTTCGCCATCCACCTCGGCGCCTTCCTCCTCGGCAAATACGCACACCTTCACCGTGCGTACGTCGACGTGCACCAGCTCCGCTGGCAGCGTATCTCCGTCGACGGGAAGCAGCACTCACACTCGTTCTGGCGCGATGGTGACGAGAAGAGGGTGGTGAGTGCTGAGGTGGACGCTACGCCTCGTGAAGGGAAGGCGAAGGAGGAGGTAGTAATGGTGGCAAAGGTTACTAGTGGGATTAAGGATCTATTGGGTAAGTTTTTTTTTTGTTTCCGCTTTATTTTTTGCATTTTCTTTCTGACGCTCGTTGATAATCTGTGTTTGATCCTATAGTACTCAAGTCTACCGGATCTGCGTTCGAAAACTTCGTCCGTGACGAGTTCACCACCCTTGTCGAGGTCAACGATCGCATCTTCTCTACATCTGTCGACCTCCAGTACACATTTAGTCCCCTCACCCTTGGCCCACCAACCAATCCTCCCAGTCCTTCTAGTCCAAGACCCACCTCCACAGCCAACGATCCCCTCATCAAGGCCCTCCAATCCCTCCAATCCACCCCCTCCCTCGACTTCCCCACCATCGCCTCCCGCGCACGCGAGATAACCCTAACGACCTTCGCCACAGACTCGAGCGCCTCCGTCCAGGCCACGCTCTACAAGATGGCCGGCCAAGTCGTCCAAGGGCACGAGAAGGTCGTCAGCGCTGCGTACCGCCTGCCGAATAAACATTATGTGCCGGTTGATATGCGGTATTTGGGCGATGGGGCTGCCAATGGCTTGGAGAATTTGAAGCCGGAGAAGGCGGAGGTGTTTTGTCCGTTGGCGGCGCCGAGTGGATTGATTACGGCGACGGTGTCGAGGGCGTAGGCACTAAGGGGGTGAGTAAAAGAGGTTTGGGAGGATAGAACATGGAAGAATTATGATCGAAGTGTACTACAAGATGAAATGTTGTCTCCTTGTTTTTCCCTTTGCTAAAAATTGATGATAATTTCTTTTTCAATCCTCGTCGCCTTGATTTTGATCGGTCTGGATGACCTGTCTGAGAAGCGTGAGTTGCAACGATACGAATACGGGGTTTTTCGAGTAATTAGCCGTGAGCGTGGCATAGGAAAGTAAGAAAATAAGTGTGAGTCTTTACTAATTGTGTCCAATGATCCTTCCTTTTCCCCATTTACATCCTCTCTATAGGATTATAAGGCAAGACATTCGTGTGAAGAGGGGATTATAGTAATTACTCGACGGATACGCCACGCTAGTACCAAACCTCTGCCATGCCATCCAACCCAAACACAAGTCCCGTTCTACCCGCAACCCGGCATTGTCCCCATCCCTCATCAGATGCCTTCCTATCGAGCCGGGACAGAGATTCAGAAACGAAATCGAAACCAAAAATCGAGAACCAACACGAAAAAAAGACATCGGCATCAGACATCGAATCCTAACTCACAGCGCTTCGAACGGACATGAAACTTGAAACTTGGGACCATAGAGACAAGGACGGTAATAAATGTGAATACTGTGCCTATGCTCCCTCTCTGCGCCCCCCCCCCCCCCCCAAAAAAAAAAAAAGTGCCGGAATATTCTAACTTCCTGTCCGTTTCCTCGCCGTACACCGGGGGGAGGGACGTAGATTCGATGCATCGACGATGTCGGGCGGCGTTCATGGCGTTTCGACGATGAACACCGGAGAGAGGGGGGGGGGGGGGGTAAAGGGAATTAGATCGCCAAGGACATGAGTGTGCGTCCATGTGGCGTTTCTTGTTCGTTCCTTGTCTCTTGTTTCTTATCAGAGGGAAGCGATGGACTGGGGACGGGTATGGGAAGGATTTAACCTAAGGTGGGCTAGCTAAGTTGGGCGCTCACTAGATACTTGCCGGACAATGACTCGGGACACAGCTCGGTGTTTCCGCTACCTCTGAATGCAAATTACAAGGACAAGGTGTGTGCGAGATCGATCGATGCAGAGATTGGGGCGATGCGACGCAGGAATGCCTAAATGCTAAATGCGATGTGAGGGCGATGTGAATTGAGTTGAGGAGGTGCCGGACCTGGACCTAGACTCGGGGCTTCTCGGTGTGTCAAGTTCAAGGAATGGTACTTTGGATTGTTGAAGTGGCTTGAAGGCCCCGTGCCGCTTTGTTCGCATTATTATTTTCATCTTGATGCTTATATTTATGCTGATGGGACTGGCGGTATTCACATTTCGAACGAGGTGCACAGTCCAACTGGTCGCGTGGCACGATGGCTGTCACGGGCAGCCGCCTGCCTTGCCTACGAGTCAATAACAAAGGTGGTAAAGTGGCTAGTGGCCACTAATATTAATCAGGGCGTAAAAAAGGAGTCTGAAGGTGCGCAGAGATTGTCACTTACCGATTCTTTTACCATCACATTATTGACGAGTGAAGAAAACAGATACAAGTTTTATCCCTTTCAACACAATGTCCGTCCTGAGCGGACGCTTCTGGACTGGACTGAAGCCTAGAAGACCTCCAGTCTGGACACACGAGTGGCACGGCTGGTTCACCGTAGTCAACGTTTGACTGTGAAAGTCGGGCAGGATTTCCCGGCCTCTAGACTTTCACGTATCTCCAGCAATTTTTTTTTTCGAATACCAATCCGCACTTGTCCATTCCTTTTGAGCGGCGAAGTGACAGACAGACAGAGAAGAAGGTCTGCTTGGAGAGTCGCTTGATGGTCTCTACCCAATCACAGACAGCGCATTGAAGTTGCACACCAGTCATTGCAGGATCTAGTACTAGTGCCAGTGCTTGCCCATGAAACCTTTATCAAGCACCACAAAAACGTGTGGGCTTCAGAGATGGAGCCTAAATGGAACAAAGGATCCGTAGCCATTAAGGCTGTATGGGTGTTGTGAGAGGAGCTTTTTAATTGCGCGCGCGTGAGCTGAGCGTCTGTGAGCGTTTGTGGAATGGGAGAGGTCCGGAGGTATGATCCGGATGGCGAAAGCGAAGGGCCAGTTGCTGAGTTGGAAACATGATGTTCTGGAAAGGAAAGTAAGTGTTGACTGAGTTTGAATAAAGTTAAGCTATTATATTACGTAATGTACTAGTTAGTAGATAAACGTGTGTATGGAGCGGCCGAAAACGGAAATTTGACGTCATTCGTGACCCAGTTGTACATAACAGGGGGACGATTGATTCGTCTCACATTCCATTCCATTACATCTCAACACCCTTCGCTCATCGTCGACACCAGTAGTAATCACCCTCACCGACGACGAGCAGCAGCGACAACGACAACGACAACGACGACAACAAACGATGGCGGGAGACCACAAATGCCCTGTATGCCAGGCGACGTTCACGCGACCGCAGCACGTCGCCCGACACATGCGATCCCGTAAGTGAATTTCTCCACCCTCTCCATCCCCATCGTCGCCTGCTCCTCAAGCCCGCTCCCCGCTCCGCTCTGCCCTCCTTCCCCCCTACTCCACCCACCCATTAGAGTCTTTCTGCAGTCTAGACCCCTTCTTGTTGGAGGAGGCTATCCTCTCAATAAATATTTTCTATTCATTCTTCACTTTGCCTTTTAACCGCCATCATCGCCTTCCAAGACATTAATCAGGACACTGACCCTTGTCTTTTGTCGGCGCTGTAGACACCGGCGACAGACCTTACAAGTGCCAGCATTGCGGTGACCAATTCGCTCGAAGGTTGGTCGCCGAAAAATCTTGGCCTGTTGTTTGGTTCTGGTTCTAAACTCTGTTTGCTACGCAGTGATTTGTTATCTAGACACGTCAACAAGTGCCATGCCGGGGATAAACCGCCAACTACAACCGCTCCGACGAGGAGAAAGGGCCAGCATGGCCTCTCGACAACACGAGCCGCGACCTCGAAACAAGCTTGCGATCAGTGTGTAATAGCAACCTTACCTTGCGATGGTGCAAACCCTTGTGGTACGTATTCTCCCACGCGGTCTATGCATTATGATGCTATACGAATTCATTGACACCATTATTTTTCCATGCGCATATACACACTCTGATGACTCTTATGGACTTTCTGTGCGCCAGCCAAATGCATTCAAAGGAAAGCGCCATGCACATATGTCAAATTTCAAAGGCAAACGGCGCCTTCAGGCCCAGGTCATAGACACAACGCCTCCCTTGATGGGAACTTATCCTCACTGTCTAACGCCGTACCTCGCCCAGAAGACCTTTTCCTCGTTCCACCAACAATGACAGTACCTTCGATGACCTCAGGCGGGACAGAGTTGTTCTATCCGAACCCGGGACCTTTTGCGTTCCATCATCATCCAGGTGCGCAAGCTTGGGATAGTGATTCCCCCAATCCCCCTCCGTCGCTTAGTCTCTCCACATCGTCTTATGCAACAGATTCTGGTCCCGAATCAGGCTCACCCCCTGACATGGCCGCTGCCGTCGCGCGATATCGAGCAGCATCGTTCCCGGGCAATGATGGAGGCTACTCCCAAGCAGGGCCTGCAGCCGGAATCTACTCAAACGCGGGAATGAACGAAATCTACGCTTTGCAGCAGGCCCATGCACAGCCTGGCGCAGGTCTGCACGATGCGTTCCAAATGTCGAACGATTTCAGAATGCCAAGTTATCAACCTCAAAGAAAGATTGACGACAGCTTTGCACAGTACTTGCCTGGGTCCATACCAGGCAGCAGTGGAGATGCTTCTGGGTCGCTCGGCAATCCAAACACGTTCGATCCGAACTCGACTAACAACGCCAGCAATGGTTTCTATAACCTCAACATGCATGCTAGAAGAGGGTCTGTGGGCGCATTTAGTGATCATAGCAACAGCAACAGTTCCGCTCCGAATTCCGCTGCGTCATCGAGCGTGCATCTCCCGCTCGACTTTTCCGGAGATTCTGCGCCCGGATCTTCCGGTCAGACACGGGATTTGGATGGAAATATGATGTATCACCAGCAATATGATGACGGTCAGCATCCACCTCCTTCAAGAGATGGAAGTCGAGTCGCGTCGAGCTTTGGGCTTATGTCGCTTGGAGATGGAAGGAATCCTGGTGACCAGCCGTTTTTAGCAAATGTAAATTTCGGTGATTTAGACATGAACGCCGGCGACCCCGTAGCAGACGGCAGCGGTGCGCCGTTCTTCTCGCAGCATGCGCTGAAGATGCCTCCACAAGATTCGACGCCGAGACCGTTCCTCTCTATGTCCGGTGGTGTTGGCGGGCTTTCGGGACTGAATGGCACGTTATCACTCAATAGTCCGCGCGGGGAACGCGATATGAGAGACAAGGAAGCTGAAATGCGCGAATTGCGGGACTTCTGGAAACAATATCTGAGGACGCCCCTCACGGGTCCTTCGCTCGGTCAAACGCCGAAAGCGGAGTTACTCAACGGGCAAATAGGTATGGGTGGAATAGGTGACTACGGATGGAGTCTTGGCGGATTGGGAGTTGCAAATATAGGATTGGGCAGACCAACGCCGAAGCGGGGTTTATCGAGAGTTGCAAGTCTGCCGAGTGTTCGAACGCCCTCAGACGAGACTTTCTCAGCACTGACTCACCGAGCGAAAGACGTATACAATGGTAATCCTCCAAGCGGGCATGAGCAGCAACAGCAGGCGAACGGCGCAGGTGCCGTCAACCTTGCACATAGCCATAGTACGACGAATTTGCAATCCTCGGCCGGTCCGGGCACGAGCAACCTCGACGACTTGAAAAGCTACGAGCAGGCGATCCTAGCTAGGAAACCGCTGAATTTAACATCGGTCCCTCCAAGGAAAGGTAGAGGTAGCGCAAGCAGTAGCGCGAGTCCTCAGCCTGCCCCACAGATGGTACCCGCATTATCCCAGATGCGCGGGCCGTTGGCAGGATTTGCATCGAACTCTGCAACAGATGGCAACAGCTCAAGTGACGAGATGCCCCCACCACCACCGCCACAGTCCCAATCAGCGGCGGAATCGAGTTCTGCGAGGCCAGGCTTCAAACGACTTGCTTCGCAGACGCTCGAACGCTCCGGTACGCAGAAGAGGGCGCATTTCCGGTGGGGCGGCGATGGGGATGATGAGGAGGAAGGGAACGCATTTGATGAGAACGACAATGAGAACGAGACGACGGATTCGGAGGCGGGTGGTGCTGAGAGAATGCAGATGGGCGGGAGTGAGAGTGGAGGATACGAAGACTCGCCCTCGCCTGCGATGGAATTTATCGACCACAGACCGGCGTCGACAGATCACATTAACAACAACAAGACGAATAACAACGGGAAACTCAGTCCGGGAAGTTACCATCGTAAGCTCGCATATGCTCATTCTGTCGGGCCAGTTGGTGGGGCGGGTTCGAGTGGGACGAGGCCTCCGCCAGTGACGGTGGAGACGGTTCAGAATGGAGGGTCTGGTGAGACGCCCATGGAGAGATTTAGGAGACAGAGCGCGCCTGCATCTGGAGTGAAGAAGCCTCAGTTCAAAGGACTGGAGACGCCCTCGGCGAACGGAGTCCTCCCGAGTGTTGTTCAATCCTAGTTCATCCCTTTTTTCTCCGCTTTTGCATGGGCCGAGGCAGGATTTTCTTTCGAATCCGGGAACAGTGTCCTTCTTATCATCTGTCCTTTTGTCTTTATCATGTATCAACCTACCTGCCTTGTGTTTTCTGTGGTCATACGTTTTCCGAACGATCGAAAGGGCTGTTTACCCTCCCGTTTATACGATATGTATTACGATTTTTTTCTCCGCTTGCACACTTCAAACTTTCTCTTACTGACTCATCTCACCTTTCCTTTACTGTCTATCCCTTTCGATCTTTTTTTTTTGTATTCGATTGTTTACTGATTGAAGGGGGAGGGTTGACCTATCTTTTTTAGAGACAGTTAGACCCGTATCCCCTCCAGCACCATGATCCGATCCGTCTTGACCTTCTCTCCTTCTTTCTTTCCCCCTCTTTCTAAGCTTTTGGTCCTTTCGTCGCTTTGGCTTTCCCCCGTTGTCTCGTTTCTTCGCTTCACTTCTTTCGACCCGTCGTTTTTTCTCTCGGTCTTTTCTTTCGATTCACATTAATACGTTTTTCGCACCCGCTATTTCAAGTCCTCTCCTCTGTGTTGATCAGCTTATTCGAGTCGAGCGAACCTACGACGGCGACGCGCCGTATACTCCGCCCAGACTCGTCGTTCAAGCAAGCAGTCGCAGTCGTAGTTATAGTCGTAGTCATTTCATGGACTTATTTCAGTGCCAGTGGGAAATTCTTTTCCCAAAAGACAAATGTGTATTTTAGTTTATTGTGCAACTTGAAAAATGGACACCATTCCTCTCTTTTTCTTGGGTTTCTCCCTGACTTTTCTGTTTGAATTGTCGCTTACAATGGTGTGTTTGGGTACGTTCATACATGCTTTTTTTGCGTCATGGATTTGGTCGAGTGAATAGTTTCCATAGGTTCATGATCATGATGATGGACGTGCCCTTTTCTATTATTAAATTCTATTACCAGTATCCTGCCGGAAAGACTCTGACCCGGATCGCGAGCTTTGTAACTTAAGTTTGAGGCTCGGGTTTGTCATGGCTGCATCTTTCGAAGGGCTTGTCTAGGACTCGGATATCAACGTCGGCAAGCTGAATTCAATCCGAGTCAACTGCGAGGAAGGACTCGGAGGGCGCCAACTTGAACCGCACCGCCGGCGTGCACGCGTGGATACTCTCAACCGATCCGAAGGAGACGTAGTAACGGTTTCGTGAATCAGATCATGATTGCGCGAAGAACAAGTGTGAACTTGTCCACGACTTGAACTTGAACTTGAGCCTGGGACAGGCTGTGTGACCGAGGTCATGGTGGTATGGACCTAGTAGTCTAGTAGATGGGTCATCAACCTGTCGGTGACGATCACTTCCCTATCAATGGTACTCCCTCTTCTCATCCTCCGCCGATTCCTTCAAGCTTTCTAACTCAGCCTGAAACGTGTCTTTCGTCCTGACCTAAAGAGGAGGCTTGTCATCGTGCGTCGGGCCTGGCATCAGAGCAGCTCGCTCGAGATATTTGTGTCGGCTCACTGGCAGGTCGAAGGTACGCTGAGACGATGCCATGGTTAACGTGTAAATAGATAGAGGTGCTAAAGCCAAGGTAAGCCCCGTCAACGTATATCTAAGTCACCGATTATGCAGATTGGGCCCCTTTCTTTCCATTTCTTCATCGGCTCTACATCAAGCCTCAGAGCATTGACATGCTGCAACGCGTCCTAGCATTTGTATATCAAACAGAAACTTCCTTTACAAGGGTCTCGAAACTCGAAAGACGAGTGAGCAAATTTTTGAGCTACGAACTTGAAGCTTCGTATTTAATAACCAGATCTTTCTCCCGCAACAGACCCAAGCCCTTCATGACCACCTCGAGCAACGCACGTGCTTTCTCGATTTCCCTCCGCACCCACCGATCCCGCCGAATGTCCATCACCTCGGTATGTGTCTTATGATCCTGCAATATCATTTGCCTTGTAAGAAAGTCCACGCCGTATTCTTCCCCGAATTTGGCGACAATAGCATCGTTGAGCTCTTCCACGGGTTCGAGGACGCTCGCCTCGATGTTTTGCAATTCCCCGATGATCTTATCGGATGTCGTATCGAGGTCGACAAGCTCTTTAAGGAGTCGCCGTTGAATGCCTTCGTTGTTCCCGGTGAGATTATTCCGTTGCCTCCATTCAATGAAGACCTGATCCAAATACTCGGGGATGGGTTTATATTCGGCACACAGGGACAAAATGAAGCTCTCCTCTGCTTCTCTCTTTGGGCGACTATCAGTCTGGGGCTTCCATCCATTCCCATACGAGTGAACACGTGCCAACAGCCTAAAGAGCAGGCAATCGTTTATGAAGCGCCTTTCGAGCAGATCGATTTTCTGCTCATCCGTAGGTAGAGATGAGATTGAATGCGTGCCGTTTCCCGCCATGGGAGCAGAGTCGGTATTATGAGGACCCTTTCGCTTCTCCACCAACATTGCCTTCCTTTTCTCGCCTTCCTTTGCATCGCGCAAACACTTTAAGGCATCTCGGAATTTCGTCCTCGCACCATCGCCTGTACTTGCTACTTCACGTGTGCTAAGTTTATCGACTAACCTGATATGTTCTATGATTTCCTTTCGAAAGCTAAGGAGGCGCTTGTAGTGGTACTCGGCGAGGGATATGACTGGCGAGCCTTGAGTACTGGGTTTACTTCTACGCTTTTGAACGTGCTCGTTTGAGTCATCAGCGCCACTTCCCAGAAAGTGCTTGGATGATGTCGACATCGATAATGTTGAAAACAACCAACGAAGCTGAAGGGGAGGAGAGGGAAAGGGGTGAAATGAGGCTCGCCTCATTTAAGTCTCCGGTCGTATTCTTTGCGCCCTTCCCTTTGCACTTACACAGTGAGTCCCAATCGGCTCGCACTCTCAGAATGCGTTCTGAAGCTGTACTAACAACTTAGTGCATTACGTATTCCTTATGTATGCCAAGAAATGCTCACTTTTGTACTTAATTCGCTTTCACTTGAGTAACATGCGAGATCCACTACATGTATGACTTGCATAACTTAGTCACTCACTTGCTTTAAATACAAAGAAGTGAATCACTCTATTATAACTTCATCACCGTAAATCCACATTGTGTATTCACTCCGAAGTCTTACCGCACTTTTGTCTATCCGGAGCACCAGGCCCCGCAACCTTATCTTGCATCAACCAATTTCCAAGGGCAGAGATCCCGGCAGACCATAGAAGCAAAAGCGAGACGATGACGAAGAAGCTGATGCTTTGGCCTATCTCTAACCAGGACCCTGTAAAAAAAGAGTGAACCAAGCAGAAACAATTAACGCAGAGATGATGGTAGTTTCAAAAAAAAAACTTTTAGCGTCTTCTCTGCTATGAATAGTTTTTTGACGTACCTGTGTCTGTAACGTTAGCGAAGAATGTGATGGTCATCACTAGAGAAAGAAAATCATGATTATGAAAAATAATTACAATCAGTTTGTGGAAGAAATAGATGGGATACACACCGTCGGTAAGGCTCAGTGCAACAAGAAACAACGAGAAGGGTGGAACGCGAAGCCTTTTACTGAGTGTTGCAAATATTGCGGAGAGGAAGACGAAAGGGGCGATAATCTTGAAGATCTATATTTTGAAGTCAATGGGGCTCTGGATTTAAACTCGTGATCTGAGATTTCGAGCTTACTAGAAGGGCTGCCATGATAAATGGACTGAATATCGGGACCAGACGATACACGGGCTCAAGGTAAAAGGATCTGTAACAAAGACAGCGTCAATGAAGGTCAAAGGATAGTAAGACATCGCAGCTCACGAAATGGAAGCAACGCTAGAAGTGTTCGACGTCAAATGAATACTCTTAGGAGTTCACAAATGTGCCACTTACTTTCCGGTGCCAAAGAAGGCGACCTGTACAAAGAAAAGGAAGAATAACGCTATCCGAACATCATCTACATGCGGAACGTAGGCGTTTTCAACTATTTTTGTTTGGCTATCCGCTCTTGGCTTTTTCTCGCGCTTGACGCCTCCAAGTTTGGACTTCCGGACAACATCTTCCACTTCTACCCACAAGTAAAGCGTGATGCAATACGTGAGATAAAATAGACCTTCCATGCAGATGGAAAGTAGTACGAAACAAGGGGCGAACGCGAGGAAGATGGTAAGAAGCTTCCTATCAGTGGGTAGCGGTCGGAAGGGAAAGGCGAAAGGTAAGGCTATAGATGAGACTGGAATATATATTAGAGTATTGTAAATGACTGAAACCAATAAACAAGCGCGCAGAAGCCATACTCAAAATTACCCATGACGAAACTTGATTAAGGAACGGCAGCCCTTCTTTATTTGACAGTCGTTGCACCGAATCGGACGTGACCAGAACCGTAATTGACGTTAGAAGAAGCTTGAAGCGATCTCATCTCAAACATAGCTTTTTTAGGCGAGCAAGGTTGGTGCTTACTTGTGACAAGGGCCCAGTATAAGACTGGGGTCGATCAATGCCATTGAGAGCGACTGCACCTAAAAAGATTATTGCAAGGCCACCACAAATGCTGAATGACGGTGAGATGAGCACATTCTCACGTTGCACATAGGAGATTAAAGGCCGCCTACATAGATCTCAGGTCCTCGCCCTGTTCAACGTCTCGAAGAGGAAAGACAGCGCAAGCAAGGCATGCGGCCATCCACTTGTACAAAAGAGTCGGCTTAGCGTTTTGGACCATCTTGGACCACGAGACAATAGGCCAGATGAATCCAATGACAACGAGGCCGACACTCCAAATAAATCTTTGTTTGTAGGCGACCTTGTCATGAATCAACAGTAGTAAAGGTTCGAGAAATGAAGTACCCACCACCATCGCTTGAAGCGTCACAATGGCAAGCATGATGTTTCCGACGATATTTGCTTTAAATATTGAGAAAAATTCGCTAATAGGATGGGAATTGGACTTGGTATCACGAGTCTGTGAGGCGAGAGAAGCCCTTCCAAGGTCCAGGAACCGCAAGATTGCGGATCGCCAAAAGTAACACGGGAAAGCGATATAGAGATAATAGGTCCAAGGTTCCTCTTGAATCGCAAAGAGGGCGGAGAGAGCTACGAATACGGCGGAAAAAATTGCATCGATAATAATTCTGGCTTGACTGGACCGTATTCGCATAGTAACCTCGTCCGACTGTGTGAGGACATTCGCAGCGCTAAAGAGAGACCACCCAATGTATCCAAGGGTAACGATGATTCGCAACATGACACGATCGTAACTGACACGGTTGAATTAGAAGCTATGATAAATATAACAAACATCAACCCACGTTTCCAGGTATCGGATCCCATTCAGAGATAACCGAATGAGTTCGCTGGCTGCTATACGTGCTTCGTCCCAGTGTTCTATTGACAATGCATGTCTTATGTGTAAAACGTGGCCAGATCCAGGGGAGCCTGTCGAACTTTGTGTGGCTAGACCGGGAAAGGGTTTGAAGAATAGCTTGTGAGAAGCTTTGAGATCTGGGAAGTGGTTCAGTCAACAAAAACATAAATTACTACGGCAGAAGCGCACCGTGTTTGACTCTGTAATGTTCAAGTATTGACTGTATTTGAAGTTAGTTTTGCTGTAGATTAAAAAGTGTCGTTGTGGCTTACCATAGCATTCGCAAAAGCCGCATGCACAATGTCTTCTTGTCCGTTTTGAGGCTGAAGATAACCCGGTTGTGAGATATCGACGTCCGGGAGAACGCCGACGGAGTTCACAGGATGATGTAGCCCCAGAAGAGCGCTCATAAGAGCTGCGATGTCAGCTTGTTCCACGTCTCGTCGTAGGAGATGGCCCAAACCCCATTGCTTTGAATATGAATCGTGAGATGAGGGTGTCGAGTCTGGTAAAGGTCCACGGACGCCGGCGCCCCATGCTATGAGCGGAGTACGAGTGCTATCAAGATCTGACTTTCTAAATTTGTATTGCGACGTTGACAAGATATTCATGGCACATACTTCCATCCCCATGGTTGCCTATGTTAGACATCCCGTGGTCCGCGGTAAAGACATAGCTTGTTAAATCATCCTGGAAATACTCGTTGAAAAGCTTCTCCGTCTCTTGAACGATGTTGTCTACAACTTCTATATTGCGCATGTATTCCTATCGATTCAAAATAAATATACGCATATCTGAAGTGTATATGTCCGACTCGCCTTTGAATGGGGCCTGTAGGAATGGCCGGTTGTGTCGAGACCTAACAAGTGAAGGAAGTAGACAATTTGTCCACCCCGTACTTGGTCATTAAGTGCTGAATTTGATGTCGCATTTAAAAACAGTTCTTTGAGTCGTTGAAGGACCCATATATCGAGTTCGGTGGCATCTACTCAGAGGTATTGTCGATTCAGCAGACGATGAAGTCATTTAGCATTTTCTCCTCCAGCGGTGCCATTGCATAGATCTTTGCACAGCATACCTTTAGTAAAATCTTCGTCATTCTCATCATACGTCCAGGTATCCACTTTTCCAGGCGTTGCTCCATCGGCAAACATTGGCAAAATGTCAGGGGAACCAAAGGAGAATGTATGTTGAGACTGATTAAAGACAGAATCGAAGTTTACCTATCGAAAGATCAGAAAGAGTGCAAAGAGATTCTTTACAAAGGCTTACTGGATTGCTTTTCCAGCCCTATTCAAAGAAAAAAAAGGTGAGAAGCGCCAAGGTGTAAGTAGACAAGGGAGATAATTACCTTAGTTACTGCAGATACATCCTCATACATTCCTCCTATAATGGCAACATGGCCTGGCCGACTCTCGGTTGGAACCCGAGTATGTGATACCCCAAAGGCACCACGCTTCTCGATGACACCTCTGAGGTATGGTGCAATGACTTCAGGAGATTCAGAAATTGTCGGGAAGGGCTTCAAGTTAAACAATAGGTCCGAGCGGAGACCATCGGCTGCAGCATAAGTCATCTCAGGCCAGCTCTGGGTGAATGATTCACTCCACTCACCCACAAAGAGGACGAGACGCTTTGCCTCGACTTCACCGCCGCCAAAGTGTCGCATGCCATGGACCACAGGACTCGTGAAGTAGCAATCAAATACAGACAGGATATAGACGAGGTGGAAGACAAGTCCGAGAATCAAAGTCCACGTCACTGATGACTTGCGGCCGGTGAGGATGGCCCAGTTGAGCCATCTGGGGCTCCTTTGGTGCATTGTCAAGCCTTCGGTGTAGTTTTCCGGAGTTTATACGACAGAATGCACTGACATAGGCTTTATGGATGGATGGTGGTTGAGGTTACGACCTCAAAAGGTCGCGACTTTGACGCGTCCGCTAGAAAATGCACCCTCCGCGGCGATCGGATACTTGGAACAACCTATCAGATATTTTCACATCCAGCTGCTCCTACCTTACCTCAACCTCGAATATCGATGCTCTCGCCTTTTTCATACTCGCTCCGTGTCTCTTCCATTACCTAACCGCGTTATCTCTCTGGGCTCCTGATCCGATTGGCGGTTCTACGAGATTGTCTTCAAAACCTCCTTGAACCTTGAACCTTCTTACGAATCATTTCAAGTTGATGCCCATTGCTCACTTACAATAAATGGTCTGGATGTGTGACTGAAACAAAAGATTGTGGAAGAGGAAGGTGAAGAAGAAGGGTATAGCATCCAGGTTGCCACACCGTGAATAACCGTGTCATGGCATTATATGAAGATGTGGATAGCAATCGATGGGTGAGTTGCCTTTGCTTGTACTTGTCAATGTCATACCGCCCTTCAATCACCTCTTTATAGTTGCTAACAAAGTATCGTCTTTGTGAGTGCTGTCAAAGAGCACGACTTTGGCTGGAACAATACGCTATCTTCGGAGATAGTAGGACACTGCGAAGCTGGTGCGCAAGATGCATGATTCATGATGATCGTTGCCTCACAGGAATGCACCTAATAAAGCGGAGGCCACAGGGGGAAACCCCGAGGGATATCCCCAACCCAAAACCGATTTGAGGATTCTTTTTCATACGTGGGTCGAATAGTCACCGTTTTTTAGTAACTCGGGAATGTTGCCTCTGAGCAATGGAGGTGATGTCTGTGATGGAGGTCAAGTAGAAAATATGTCGACCCAAAGACCCTCAACGAGCAATTTATGTTCCCTTCCTTCAAAACTTCAAGTCCATCTATCGTACTATAACAATATTAACAGCCAAACGAATTGACCAAGGAGTTGCATGCGATACAAATGCAGGCTGGTGGCGGCGTTTCGAGGTTTGGTCTCATTAGGTGATTTAATATGTTTATTGATGAATGATTTGGGCGTTCATACTTTCAGGTTACTTTCATAGCGGGGTCATTATTGCAGGCTACACTTTATTTCCAAGGAAAAGGAAATTTCGAGAAACCTGTCAGTTTGAAGTATCTTATTCATGTCCTTGCGGAAGTCCCCGTCTGCCTTTCTTCTCCCCCTTGCTTGCTAATATCAAAAGAAGTATCTACCTCTTGGCATCGCCTCTCGAAGAGTACAAGCTCGACTATACGTCGAACGACATCCAAACTAAATCAAGTAAGGTCAGAACGCGTGACTCGATCTGGAATATTTTCCGGCCGCTGCTAGTGACGCAACTGCTTAGTCGTGCTGGATCGCAATAGATTGTATGATGGTGGCTATTGCGTAAGTTTACTTCTCGCATAGACATTCTAAGTGATTTTGTTATTGATCATCTTAAATGTATCAAATGTATTATTTCCTTGCGATCAATGCTAAATCCTTCGTGCTGGCTTTGATTGTTATATGGTGCCGCTGCGGAGAGGGGCCATTACAACTGTTGGAAACCTGCAATGTCTTATCTGCATACTTGGTAGTTTACTTGCTTGTCTTTCAACTCTTGTAACTTGACTACCGCTGACTTTTTCTTATAAGATTGTATATCGTTTACATGCGATGCATACCTGGTTTATAGGGTAACATTGGACGAGTAGAACGTGGGGGCCCTTGGGGGGGGGGGGGGGTTGAGGTCGCACGATAAGTCACGATCGCTCTCTGAGAGCGCACGCTACGGTTGCGTTCAGGTTTATCACGCTGTCCACGAAAATGTATATAGTAGCGTACACTCTGTGCCCAAGACTGCTCAGGTCCGTATTTGTCGACCGTGCGCTACTGCGCTACGAAGAACAAAGTCGCGCCAATTACGCGTTACAGTGTTTCCTGAAAACCTTTGCGGTAGAGTCGCGCAAAAAAAAAAAAAGTAGCCGAGGCGCGGCTTCCCACGCTTCAGAGAGAGCTCAACCGCCGAAAATACAGGTGGTAAA